>CAUYPK010057748.1:0-56797 GCA_963574355.1 Loris lydekkerianus | reverse complement strand
GTTTTGGGTATATATTTTTATTTTTGAAATTTACCAGTGGCTGCTGCATTTTCCACCTCGGCTTATACTCGAGTCACTAAGTTTTCCCAGTTTTTAGGGTAAAATTAAGGGGGTCGGCTTATACTCGGGTCAGCTTATACTCAAGTGTATGCGGTAGTTTTGGTAGTATTGGCAGGACATACAGAAAGACAATCATAATATGATAGAAATCGAAATTCAAATATGAAGGTAATTATAGTAAATGTTAATAACTAAATATTCTAATTAAAAGACAAATGTTATATTGGATGTAAAACTATACTTGAAAACTTAAAAAATATGAAACACTTAAAAAATATGAAGATACAGAAAGGTTATAGATTTGAACAACATAATTAATCAATTTGACCTAATTGACTACACAGAACACTAAACTCAGTAACTGTGAAATAGTTCTTTTTTAAAATACATTTTAAAAATTTACCAGATGCTGGGCCATAGCAAATCTTCACAGATTTCAAAGAAGTGAAATCACTCAGAGTATATTTGCTAGCCCTAGAAAAATTAAGTTAGAAATAGTAACAAAAGATGTTAGAAAATCCCTATGTTTGCTAGTTAATCAGCATCCTTCTAAAATAATTCCTGATACCCCGAAGAAACCACAGTGGAAATTAAAACCTAACCTAAAATGAATAATAGTGAAAATGAAGCATATTAAAAGTTGGGGGGTAAAGCTATAGAAATGTTTAGGGAAGAATTTATTGCCTTAAATCAGCAGTTCTCAACCTGTGGGTCGTGACCCCTTTTTAACAATGAAAATACATTGCAGCATTAGGAAGGTTGAGAACCACAGCCTTAAGTGAAAACATTTGCAAAGGAGAATGGCTGAAAATCAGTTATCTAAGAATTAATCTCAAGATGTGAGAAAAGAAGATCCAGGGCGGCACCTGTGGCTCAAAGGAGTAGGGAGCCAGCCAGCCCCACATGCCAGAGGTAGCGGGTTCAAACCTAGCCCTGGCCAAAAACTGCAAAAAAAAAAGAAAGAAAAGACGATTCAATTAAACTTGAAGGAAGGAAATAAAGATAATGACATATATAAATGACATGGAAAATAAATACCATAGTAGATAAAATCAGTAAAGCCAAAAATTAGTTCTTTCAAAACTAATACAACCGATAAACCTCTGGCAAGTTAGATCAAATAATCCATATGACATATAATCTATAAGAAGAATGGAAAAGATAAATTAATCCAGATTTTGTAGACATTAACAAGGTTTAGCTGGGTGTGGCAGCTCATGCCTATAATCCCAGCTGCTCAGGAGGCTGAGGAAGGAGGATTGCTTTGAGGTCTGGAGTGTGAGTCCAGCTTGGATAACATAGTGAGACTTCTTTCTCTAAAAAGAGTAAAAATTACATGGGCTTAGTGGCACCCTATAGTTCCAGCTCCTCGGTGGCTGAAGCAGGAAGATCACTTGAGCCCAGGAGTTTGAGACTGCAGTGAGCTGTGATTGCTCCATTGCACATCAGCCAGGGTAACAGAGTGAGACTCCGTCTCTTTTATGAATTCATTTTTGTTCATAAATTTGAAATGGAAAAATTCCCAGAAGGAAAAAACCTGAATCGTCATATAACTATTTAAAAAATAGAAATCACTATTAAAATTCTTCCCCCAGAGAAAGCTCCAGGCCAGGTGGCTTAAATAGTGAATTCTGCCAATCGCTGAAGGAAGAAAAGGTGCCAGTGTTACACAAACTCTGTCAAGAAACAGAAAAGGGGGCCGTGCACAGTGGCTCACTCCTGTAATCCTGGCACTCTGAGAGGCCAAGGTGGGTGGATTGCCTGAGCTCACTGGTTTGAGAACAGCCTGAGCCAGAGCGAGACCTTCTCTCTAAAAATAGCCCAGCGATGTGGTGGGTGCCTATAGTCCCAGGTACTTGGAAGGCTGAGGCAAGGGAATCACTTGAGCCCAAGAGTTTGAGGTTGCTGTGAGCTATGATGCCACTCACTCTATCGAGGGTGACAAAGTGAGACTGTCTCAAAAAAACAAAAACAAAGAAAAAAGGGGAACTCTCCCCAGCTCATTTTGTAAGACGAGGCTCACCTTGATGCCAAGGAAAAAGACAAGAGTGCAAAGAAGAAAACATCCAGGGCCAGTTTCTCATGAACACTCAGAAGAAAAACGTGAAAGTAAACATCAGGGGACATATCTGGCAATATATACAAAAGAATATCACATTGCAACCCAATTGGGTTTATGCCAGCAATGCAAGGGGGATTTAGCGTTTAAAAAAAATCAAGCTGTGTGATTTATTACTTCAAGGAGAGAATAAAGGAGGAAGATTTTCTCATTTCAATAGATACAGCATGTGATGAAATTCAACATCCATTCATGGTAAATATCTAAGCAAACAAAGAATTGGAGTGAACTCTATTCTGATCAAAAGCTTCTGGGCAAATATTATTTAATGGTGAAAGGTTAAAAGCCTTCCCTGAGAACAGGACCAAGAGAGAGATACCTGCTCAAGTTACTGCTATTCAAGATTGGCCAGGGGTTTCTAGCCAGGGTAACAAGGCAAGAAAAAGAAACAAACAAAGGAAAGAATTAAAAAAATGTAAGAATGGCTCGGTGCCTGTGGCTCAAGTGGCTAAGGCGCCAGCCACATACACCTGAGCTGGCGGGTTCGAATCCAGCCCCAGGGCCCACCAAACAACAATGATGGCTGAACCAAAAAATAGCCAGGCATTGTGGCGGGCGCCTGTAGTCCCAGCTACTTGGGAGGCAGAGGCAGGAGACTCGCTTGAGCCCAGGAGTTGGAGGTTGCTGTGAGCTGTAATGTTACAGCACTCTACCCAGGTCAACAGCTTAAGGCTCTGTTTCTAAAAAAAATTAAAAAATAAGAATAATACTGTTATTATTCACAGGTAATTATAATTTTGTGTTGTCAAATCCTAAAGTGTCAGTACATTAGTTGTTATAATTAAGGGAATTTAACAAAATCATTAGCTAGCAAGACACCTAAACTTCAAGTTAACTGAATATCAGATCAGTGTACAATAATTGTTTCATTTCTGTACACAAGCAACAAACAAAAAAGAAAAAATTTTCAAAGATACCACTTAGAAGAGCATTTATTATTTATTTTTCTTTTTTTTTTGAGACAGAGTCTGACTATGTCGCCCTCGGTGGAGTGCTATGGTGTCACAGCTCACAGCAACCTCAAACTCTTGGTCTTAAGTGATTCTGTTACCTCGGCCTCCCAAGCAGCTGGGTCTATAGGTGCCCGCCACAACGCCCAGCTATTTTTTGGTTGTAGTTGTCATTGTTGTTTGGCAGACCTGGGCTAGATTCGAACCCACCAGCTCTGGTGTATGTGGCTGGTGCCCTAGCTGCTGAGTTAATAGGCACGAGCTTAGAAGAGCATTTAGAAATAAATAACACTTCAGAATAAATCTACTGAAGATGCATAAGCCTTGTAAAGAAAGATGTTCATGGATTAGACAATTCAGTATTTTTAAATGTCACTTCTCCTCAAGTGAGCTGTAGATTTAATGTAATCCCATTCAAATCATAGTAGTTTTCTTTATTTTTAAATATGTGTAAACTGACAAGCTTATTCTAAAGTGTATATGGAGACATGCATAAAGTCAAGAATAGACAAGACACTTTGAGAAAGAAGACTAAGATGCTAGGACACTTCTAGGTGGTACAAATTACTGTTGAGTGGGTAAGACGGTTTAGTATCACTGTGAAGCTAGACACGTACATCAGTACGCCACACACCCGTGGACATCATTGGTTTACCACAAAGATGGCATTGTAGTAAAGCAGTGACTCAGAAATCAAACCCAGCCATCCCTTCCGTGACCAGAAGACTCACAGAAGTAGGAATGTCATGTTTCCTGCTTACTTTTTTCTGTTACTTTTCTTTATGCTTGCTCATTTTCAGAGGGGTTTCTTTGTTTTTTCCCCAGCCTTTCTCTCTTTCTCCTTTCTGGGCCAAAGCAAAAAAGGTAAAAGTAGTGAGGAGAGCTTAGGTGAAGCAGTGACGAAGTTAGGGACAGGGGACCATGTGCTCTGGTCTGCACAGGGTAGTCCCATGTCATCCATGGCTTTATTCTCGAAAGTGTTCGGGTGTAGGCAATACATTTTACGATCACCCAGGTTAAGGGAATGCAGAGTATTTGGGTTGCACACAGTGTAGGATAAAGGTGATGCAAATGTGGGGGAGGGGTAGGAAGAATTGAGTGAAGGCCAAAAGCTAGTTCATGAGTGGATGGCTCAGAGATTGTGGGCAGGTGAGGTGTGGGCTCCAGTTTCCAGATCTTAAAGGAAGAGTTTGCCTCATGTTAAGCTCTTAGATCTGTCAAGTCAGAGATGACAGACATCTCTTTTCTAAAACAATAGCAGCTATGTAAAGAAAGCCACCTCCATAGCCTGGCTTCTAGTTTACGAGGCACACGTCAGAAACAACACTGCAGGGTGAGTGCTGGTCAGTCCCGGTTCTCACCACACTGGCTTCGTCTGTTAATTACTGTTTCACTGTCATTTGCATAGAACTGTAGTCAACTGGAACCTTTTCTTATTCTTGAATTTTCTTCCGAAGAGTGGTTCTCAGGATGGGGTCTTCGAGACCCTTTCAGGAGGTCCAAGCTATTTTTGTAACATTATTAGGATGTTACTTGCCTTTTTTATTATTATTATTATTATTATTATTATTATTATTATTATGTTGACATTTGTGCTAAGGTGCAACAGCCCATGGTGGGTGAGACTGCTGGTCTTCAGTGTCATCCAGGCAGTGCCAGACTGGATGAGCAGGGATTGTTTCTTCACTGCAGTGTGATCGAAGTTAAAAACACACACACACACACAAAACCCACCAGTTTTATGTTAGCACATCCTTGAGGAATTAGTTCAAATTATTAATTTTATAAAAACTAGACCCTAGCTGTTAACAGTCTGTGTGAAGGAAGAGGAAATACCCTGTATGTATAAAGCATTTCTGCTGAATACAGAAGTTTTAAGGCAAAGCCCTTGCTCCATGTTTGGAGTTGAGACTGAACTGAATTAATTGCTTTTGTGCTTTTGACTTGAACAAACAGATGTTGTATTCAGACTAGAGTGTTTGGCAGACATTGTCTCAAAAATGAACAAAGTGAGCCAGTCACTTGAAGGAAAGCAACTGACAGCATTTGGTACTAATGATAAAATTGATCTTGCAAGCGAAAATCTGAATTTTGGAAACTTTTGTCTGCTGCATTGAACTTGACAGCTTCCTAGTACCTAAAGACTTTTCTAGATGAACTCAGTAATATTAATGAACAGGATATTTTGATACTACGGAATGAGATGTAATAAAATTGGGGTGTGTATAACCCAGTGAACTAGTATTTTCCAAATGATGAATATCATAAAATCATGCAAGGGTTAACGATCATTCAAAGTGCAAGGTAGAATCATGGGTTTTAAATGTAACAGAGTACAAAAAGTTTATTGATGTTTCATATGATATTATTTCAAATTCTGCATTGCAATTAACCCCTCAGGACCTACCCTATCGAGTTTTGATGTGGTATTAAAAAGAGTATCTGAAATACTCCTTGAATATTATCTGAAAAGGCTATTAAAATCCTCCTTCCTTTTCCAGTTCTTTATATTCTGTGAGGCAGGATTTTCCTCCTAAAATAATTTATAGCAGCTGATTTAAGGCAAAGTATATGAGAATCCAGGTACCTTCTAATAAGGAAATATGAATAAAATATAAAAGAGTGCCACTCTTCTCACTAATTTTTTTTTGAGGAGGAGAAGTTGGAGAATTTAGTTAATTTAATGAAAAATATTGTGCTAATATGTAATAAGTTTACATTGTTTTTAATGACTTTTTAAAATAAGTATTTAATAAAATTATCAGCTTTAATTTCTGGTATGGTGACTATTGGTAGACTTGGTGATTTTATGAGTAGAAAAGGTTCTGGAAACAAAAGGTTGGAGGAGCACTTTAGAACACTAATTTCCAGAGTTGGTGGGCAAGAGGATCATCTGTAGAGTTAGAGATTGTGTTTGAATTTGTCTGGGTGTGGCAAGGGTATCCCGTGTTCATTTTCCCTGGGTGGTGCTGATAAGCAGCAGGGTGACAGCTGCAGTGTTAG
The DNA here is from genome assembly GCA_963574355.1 of Loris lydekkerianus. Classification (NCBI taxonomy): domain Eukaryota; kingdom Metazoa; phylum Chordata; class Mammalia; order Primates; family Lorisidae; genus Loris; species Loris lydekkerianus. The sequence continues at coordinate 50,665 of CAUYPK010057748.1, read as the reverse complement.
TGAGAGGCCAGAGATTAACAGGCCCTGGAACTTCAGCTGTGTCTCCATTTGATCTGGAAGGTAAAATACTTCTTCCATTTTTTTTTTTTTTTTTTTTTTTTTTTAAGACAAAGTCTCACTTTGTCGCCCTCCATAGAGTACCGTGGTATCATAGCTCACAGCAACCTCCAATTCTTGGGCTTAAGCAATTCTTTTGCCTCAGTCTTCTGAGCAGCTGGGACTACAGGTGCCCACCATAAGGCCTGGCTATTTTTAGAGATGGGGTCTCGCACTTGCTCAGGCTGGTCTTGAACCTGTAAGCTCAGGAAGTCCACCTGCCTCAGCCTCCCACAGTGCTAGGATTATAGGTGTGAGCCACCGTGCCCAGTAGCCTTTTTTTTTTTTTTTTTTTTGATGGAAAAAACATATCCAGTCATGGGACAGAGATTGGTCAATGTCAGCTGTCCTCCAGGCCTGCTCTCAGTGCCGGAGATAGGGCAGTGAGCAGATAGAGGCAAGTAGAAGTCCCTGCCGTTGGGGAGCAGAAAACACGTGCCCTGGCCTTGTGGGAAAGGAGATGGCTGAGCAGGTAGACACATGGGCTGGGGTGGGCCTAGTGGGTCTCGGAGCTAGGGCTTGGTATCCTGATGCTCATGTGTGCTTTGCCTTCAGGCCGAGTCTTGGTCCCGGTTTGCTGCAGTCTTCAGAGTTGGCACCTCCTGAGCCCCAGCAGCCGCAGGCAGTGGCCGAAGCCCCTTTTGCTGCCCATGGGATCTACACTGAGGAGATGCCATCAGTAGCCCGGCCTCGGCCTGTCGGGGGCACCACAGGTACACAAGACTGTTTAGCTGGCGTTTCTGAGCTATAGGACTTGTGCTTTTTGGCTAACTTGGGGAAGACCACATGTCAGACCTTCTGGAGCACCAGTGCCAAGCATGCAGCAGTCTGGTCCCCTGGGCAGAACTGTTGTCCCTCAGATCCTATCGGAGATAAAGCAGGGCCCTGAGAAATGAAAAGTGGCTGAGATCCCCAAGGCTGACGGCTGCTGATCTCCTGAGCCAGCCCCTTCTTGTGTAATTCTCAGCATGCCACCTCTAAAAGAAACATTTCTAAATCTTTACAGAAAACCGGAAGAGCGGTCTGAGCACTTGGCATGACTTGAAAATGTGTTTGTTTTAAAGAAGCTTGCTTTTCCAGCTTGTAAGGGGCAGCCGTCAAAGTGCTGGACAGTGACAGGAGGCAGATTTTTGTTTTCTTTTGTGACTTTGGGGAGGGCACAGTGCTGTTTTCTCCTAATACCCTAACACCCCGTTTTCCACTTCCACCTTGTTAATACATCTTCTTCCCTTCTCTTACTTCCCTTCTCTTACTCATCAGTTTTTCCTGCCCTGTGCCCAAGTCTTGTCTCCTCTGCTACTACACACAGGCAGAGGCGGTGGTGTGAGGCCTGTGAGAAGCTGGTGGCTGCCGTGGCACTGTCCTAGCTCCTTTCTGCTCATTCAAGTCCTGATTAAAAGAATTACCTTAGGGGGCAGCGCCTGTGGCTCACAGGAGTAGGGTGCCAGCCCCACATAACGGAGGTGGCAGGTTCAAACCCAGCCCCAGCCAAAAATTGCAAAAAAAAAAAAAAAAAAAAAAAAGAATTATCTTAGTGTGGTTGCTGGGTTACTAGGACAGCTTTCACCTGATGATGTAATAGCAAACGATTACATTTTCTGAAGTGACCTTCTCATCACTTTGTCATTTTTATGTCTTTGCACACAGCTGCTTAAAAAAAAATTCAGGATTTAAAGGATTTTGCTTTCACTATTCCCTGGAATTCAGATACAATTTTTATGTTTATCTTTTAAAGACAGAATCTCACTCTGTCTTCTGGACTAGAGGGCAGTGGTGTCATCATAGCTCACTGCAATGAGCAGTGAATAGCTGGGATTACAGACGCATACCACCACGCCTGGCTAATTTTTCCATTTTTTATAGGGATGGGGTCTTGCTATGTTGCCAGGCTGGTCTCAAACTCCTGGCCTTCAGCAATCCTCCCTCCTTGACCTCCCAGAGTGCTAGTATTACAGGCATGAGCTGTACCCAGTCTCAGATAAAAATTTATACAGCGTATCTCCATATAGGAAATACAGTTCCCAGTTAATAGTCTTAAAAGTATTTTAACGTGCAATTTCTAGAAATTTTGAAGCCAGAGAGAAAATAGATTTTGTTTTTAAAAATTCTAAAATATATTTATTAGCCAATGTTTATAATTTGGTTTACTTATAAAAGTATAATAGTACATTCAATGTAAAGAAACTGGACTTTTTAAAGACCACAATTAAAATTTAGAGATTACATTTATTTTTTCTGTATTCAATTTTTTTTTGATTTTAGAAATAGAGTTATAAGCACCTACATCTTAACAATCTAACTTCTCTTAGTTTTTGTCAGTTTTTGAGACACATGTAAATGAGAAAAGGACATACTTTCCAAATTTTGTTAAGGTAAAAGAGAAATAAATGATGTTTTCTGAATTGAAGGTCCTCAATAGTTATAATAGTTATAGATTAGGAATGAATTTATTTTCAGAAAATGAGTTGAAAAGAAAAGGAAAAAAATGTTTGTCTGAGAGTCTTCTGAGAGTTTTGTTTCAATTGTTGAACCCAGAATAAATCCTCTTCAAATGCTTGATGTTTATAAGCAATTGGTCTTAAGGTCTTTGTAATTCCCTAGATTTTCAAATGTAACTATACTTTACAGTTGATTTCCCTAATAGGTCCAACAGAAGTCAAGTGGACAGCTAAGAGACCCCTTCCAGAACCATAGTAAGGGGCAGTGCCCAGCAGGGCTGAGCAGGGATTCTTATATGGCATTGTCTGAGAGTCAAACTGGTACCTCCAAATTATAGGTTACGCCTTTGTTTCATAAAACTTCAACTCATAACTGGTTGATACTATAAAAGTGATACTATTTCATACCATTTGAGAAAGTCAGTTGGTGCTCCTAAAAGAGGTGTACCTCCTAAAAGAGGCTGCCTCCCTCACCTCTATGTAGTTTAAAAACAGAGCTTCTGTTTCTTGTACAGCTCTGCATACTTTGAAAGTATCTTAAAGTTACCTTACTGTATTTTATTACAAAAACTCAGAGTCACTCGTTTATTTTCCCCACTCATTTTTTCACTTTCCTTTTTGAAAGCTGAATCTTTAAAGAGAGGAACTGTTACATGTTAAATAATTTATTTTCCTATTTTCTGACTTTCTGGAGAATATACACCTTTATAATGTCAATCAAGAAAGTAGTTCATATTGGGTGAGAGGCTCAGGAAAAAAGTAGTGTAGACTAATTTCAAATTTGCAATAATTGGTGGATATTTTTCCATGATGGTCTTTGAGGAGATTCTTGCATTTTGCATTGCCTGTTAGCTAACAAAATAAATAATGTATCCCCCCATCTTACAAGATTTCCTATACTTCACAGGTGTTTTGGTCTGCAGCCAGTTTTGCTTCTCCCGTTAATTGTTGTGTATTTGAACCTTGCTGGCAACACGGCATGTATCCTAAACAAAATTCAGATCTTTTTTTTAATCTCAGATTAACATGAGGGTACAAATGATTAGGTTACAGTGTTTGCATTTGTTGGGTGAGTTCCCCGTGGTAGTTGTGTCCCTCACGCAGGAGGTGTGCCATATAATCTACCCTTACATTGTGCGTATTCAGTGGGAGCACAACAAAGATGTATTAATTTTTAATAGAAAAATGTAGAAGAACATAGAAATCCCATCTGTCAAACACTCGAAGTTTATTATTTTTTGATAATTAATCATGAAATTATGTAAACATTTGTTTGACTATAGAAATGTATCAAATGTGTGTATCTAAAAATGACCAAAAAGAAAATAGTACCCAGGGAAAAATTTACAACAGGTTATGGCCAAGAGGTATTTTCGTTAGAGAGTATAGCTCATGTAAATTGATGAAGGGGCAAAGGATGAGGAGAAAGAATTCAACAAGAGAAATATATATGTGTGTATATCATAGAAAAGTAAGCATAGAGAAAGGCCCAATTTTGAAAATGATTTAGAAATGCAGATGAAAGCCACTGTGAGGCATCATTTCAGTAATGAAATTATTTTTATAATAACATGGTAAAATTAGCACATTCTTCATCTGTACAATGGGATATTAGTACTTATCTCTTGAGTTTGTTTGGCTGATTAAAGAAGATGACAGATGTAAAGTGCTCAAAATAGTGCCTGGCATGTCATAAGCTTTTAGTAAATCTTAGCTCCCATTATTCTTAACACTATATTATTTGCAGTGGTGTCGTAAATCATTAAACTTCTGCAAAGTGGTTTGGCAGGAGGATTCACGGACCCTCTGATTTGGTATTTTCACTTCTGGGAATCTAGGCTCACTCCCTAAAATCCAAAATAATGGGGGGACAACTACATATGCCAAGGTATTTGTAATCATATAAAACGTTAGCTCTCCTAAATGCCCCGTGATAAAGGGATGCATAGGTAAATGTGCAGCTATTTAAAATGGAGAGAGCCAGATGCAGAAAGGTTCATGCCTGTAATCCCAGCACTACGGGAGGATTGACTGAGGCCAGGAGTTTTAAGACCAGCTTGGACAACATAGTGAGACTCTGTCTCTGTAATTTTTTTTTTTTTTTTTTTTTAATTAACTGGGCGTGGTGGCACATGCCTATAGTCTTACCTACTTGGGAGGCTGAGGTGGAAGGATCACTTAAGCCAGCATTTGTCTCTAAAAATGAGTAAATGAATGAATTTAAGTCATAAAAAGCCAGAAAGGAGGAACTTAGGATTTACTGGTTGTCTCCCATATGTTGAATGTGAATTTTTTTATCCCTCAATTCTTGAAATAACTCACAGAGGCGGATTTCTATCCTCAATGGAGAAGTGCAGGGTCCTGTTGGGGCTCAGGGTCACGCAGCACAGGCAGCTGAGCTGGGCTCGATGTTAGATCACAGAGGAGCCTGTTCTGTGATGTTAAATGAATAAAGTAGGAGACAAAATTCTGTCCGAATTACGATTCCAGCTGCTCTTGTGGCTTAACACGAAGGTGTACTGCTCACCCTGTGCGATTGTTTGCACCTTCGGAGATGATGGGGATTGCTGTGAGGCGTCTATGGCTCTTTGCAGGGTTTGCTCAAGCTGCATCTGTTCAGCAAACAGTAACTGATAGTCCTGATAATGGTAACACCATTAGGGGTTTGCAGTGACTGACAGGGGCTCCAATATGGTGCATTGGTCTGACCTGTTACTGTTTTATGTCCAACTACATTTGTAGGGAAGTTCTTTTTTCTTTTTAATGTAGTTGATTCATTAGGTTGTTAATTAGACAACCAGAGCATGAGTAGGACTACACTTAAAGATGGAAGAGGCTGCCTCGCTCTCCTCTGAGAATGCTCAGGGTCTTTGCAGTACCACTCTGAGCATCCTGGGTGGAACAGATGATCTCAGGGGCCTTTGGTGGAAATAAGTACTCTATTTCACAGTGCTTACAGATCACTATTTAATCCCTTAATTTGCAGAATAGGGATGTTTTCCATAGGCCACAAATAGGTGAAGGAGAAACATACTGGTTAACGCCTGGCTTACCCAGGCACGCTGGGCCCGGATACCTGAGTGTAGGAGAAGTAGCTTCAGAGAATCTTCTGGCTTTGCCATCGGCATACCTCACCCATGAGGCTAGGGGGCGGTTTTAATTGTGCTAGAGCTAAATTACAGAAACAATATAATGAAAATGTACCTTAATATTCTGAATTCAAATGAATATATAACCCGCCTTCTAACAGAAAAGGTGTATTATATATCCAGTTCCTTGTGAATCTCATAGCCACAAGCGGAAAGAGGCCAGGTTTTAATCTCCTTTACTCCCCTCCACTTCCCTGTGTGTTCACAGTTTTTAGCATCTGACTTTTGAGAAGTGGCTCCAGAGCCTTTCACTCCATTTTCAATAAATGAGCTCGTTCTTTCTTACAAGCTTCACAGAAAGGAAGGGACGGTGCCCTCCACTGTGCTCTTTATCCCAGTCCTGAAGGCCAGTCAGGAAAAGAAAAGCATCACTGTTAACTTCTGGATTAAAAGGAAATAAAAGCCCAGGAACCAAGGTCTTGCCATCGGTTCTTCTTATGACGTGTCATCTCTGGACATAGGGTTGGTGCCGTGTTTGAACCATGTCCATTACTGCTTGTCCCTAATGGGATGCAGTGGTCAGAGCTGATGGTGTCTTTCTTGGCAGCCTCTGTCTCCGTCCTGTGAACACTGACCCGACCTCTCTGCTGTGTCCCTTCCAGGCTCCCAGATCCAGCACCTGACCCAGGTGGGAATAGCCAGCAGAATTGGGGCTCAGCCGGTGGAAATCCCACCCAGCAGAGGTGGCCAGTACGGAGGGTCAGGCTGGCCTTCGTATGGGGAAGATGAAGGGGGCCGGAGAGAGGCCGTGAGTATCTTGTGTTTGGGTTGTTATTAACAACGTAGACATAATCACTTAATTTAGCTGCTTCTGCTTTGGGGCTCCCTTTCTGAAACCTTTCTTTAAAAAGGTTTTAATCTCCTTTACTGCCCTTGACTGGTGGTGCTTTTGCTTATAGTTTTTAGCATCTGGCTTTTAAAAAGTGTATAGATTTTTCTCGAGGCAGACTTCAGACTTGAGTGAATTTGAACCTGTAGGTGATGAAAATCTGGACTTCATCTGTGTGATCTCTGTTTAAATACTCATGATCTTACATCCCATTTGTGCTTCATTGTGGGCTTATTAGCGTCATTTGCAACATGACCACCTCCGGTAGGTGATTTTGTAATAAGCACACGGTTCGGGGTGTTTTAAGGCATGCAGTGTCTTTTTGAAGCTTCTGTTACTCACTATGGACACAGATTATTTCCACAAATATTTTCATTTATTTTTCTCAAAACTTTTTATCCTCAAGAGGTAAATTAATGTATGAAATGTTACCTTTTGTTTTATCCTTATCCTTATGCTACAACTTCCCTGGCATTTCTGTGCCTTGCCAGCTGACACGGTAGATTCTTTTGTGATTGGAGGCTTTTACTCAGTGAGAGGAAATTACCTCTTGAATGTGATTCTCCTGCTTGTTTTTACTTGGGAAGTACAGTAACACTTGCCATGTTTTTCAGACACACATGCTTGGACATCAAGAGTATTCTTCTTCACCGCTATTTCAGGTGCCAAGGACTTCAAGCAGGGAGCCCTCAGCTCCTCCTGGGAACCTCCCCCACCGGGGGCTGCAGGGCCCCAGCCTGGGTTACCCCACCAGCTCCACAGAAGACCTCCAGGCTGGCCACTCCTCGGCCTCTCTCATCAAAGCGATCCGTGAGGAGCTCCTCCGGCTCTCCCAGAAACAGAGCACCGTCCAGAACTTCCACAGCTGATCGGGCGCACCTGCAGATTTGCCAAGTATCCGCTTCCCGTGGAAGCAAGACCCAAAGGAAATCAACTGAGCGGGTGTTTGTAAGAGGAAAGAGGGTCTCCTAGGCGAGCTGCCCAAGGAAGGGAGCAAGTTGCAATTTCAGAAGATGCCATAAGTCACGTGACAGCTCATGATACTTTTACTGTATTGGCAATTTTGTGACCACTTGGGTTCAGGCATTCAAAGTTATGTACTTTGGCCAAAAGCCAGCAGTACTTCACAAAAACAAAACACAAACCCAAGCTAACAAAATCACTAAATTAGTCTCCTTTATTAAAGGTAAAAGATTAAAATGTGTAGATGGTACGAGGATTACAGGAATCAAGTGTTCCCGTGGGATTTGATCTGATGTGTACGATGAACCTGCTGCTTTGTTTTCTGAGGAAAGAGATTTGAAGACGTTTTATTAACAGCTTGATTTCCCTCTTTTACTCCATAGGAACTTATTTTAATAGTAATATTAACGGCAAGAACACTGTTTGGGAATTTTACAAAGCTACTAGTGAGAAACCAAATGATAGGTTGTAGAGCCTGATGACTCCAAACGAAGCCATCACTATATTCTTCCTCCTTCTGGTGCTACTGCTCCAAGGGCCCCGTCACCTTCATGTCTGAAATGCAGATTTGGCTTTTCCAGCGGAAGGATATGTTGAAGGTTTCATTTTGTTTGAGGTGGGAGAAAAGGTTAACATTTATTTGGTTCAAATTACATATCATAGTTCAGATTTACATTTTTTAGTTGTGTTTGCTGTTTGCTAACTGGGCACATACAGCCCCTGTCTTAAAGCCCATTCTATATAGAATAAGGCTTTTGAGAGATCCTAACCAATCCTTGCACCCTGCTGGTGATTTGCTCACTAATTGTGTTTGAATGGGAAGTCTTAAGACGTAAGCAGAACTTATCGAAATTCCTAGGACCACCAAATGATTATGACTGCATCCCTAGCAATTGCGTTCTCTGTGTTCAAGACCCGGAAATGAAATTGAGTTTGCTTCAGCCTCTCTGTAATGAATCAAGAAATGTAAAGAAGAGCTTTGAGACCACAGAGAGAGGAGAGAGCTGCTTCTCATGTCTGATTTACTGTCTTGTTACTCCGTTGCGTGACTATTAAAACTATTTTAGGCACTTTTGGTTTGAGGGAGAATCATCTCTGTTAAGATCTACTCCTAAAGTCACCATTTCCCCACTTTGCAAATTATGGTAAGGACGATAGCAACAAGGGCCATTGTGTTTTCTGGTACCTGAGTGAAACTCAGAAGAAAAGCAGGCTTAGATAAGAGATTTTCACTTGGAACCTCTTTTTATTTAGATCAACTAATGCAGTCATGCATCACTTAATGATGGGAATACATTCTGAAAAGACTGTTCTTCGGTGATTTTGTCATGATGTGACAGGAGTGTGTACTTACACAAACCCACATGGTGCAGCCTTCTACACACCTAGGCTATTTGGCGTAGCCTCCTGGGCTACAAACCAGTACCTGTGTTACTATACTGGATGCTGTAGGCAATTATAACACAATCGTAAGTATTTGTGTATCTAAATATAGAGAAGGTACAATAAAAATACAGTATTATAATCGTATGGGGCCATCATCATGTATGCACTCCACTGTTGGCCAAAACATTATGATGGCGCATGACTGCCTTCTAACTAAGTAACAGATGAGTAGGTAGAATTTGAGGCTCTCTAATCAAAATCTGTTTATATGTGTCAAACTTTGAGGACTCTGAAATAGCTAAAGCAGATTTCCAAACTGTTAACATTGGGTTTCAGAGTCATGATTCATGACTTCATTAATGAATTAAGCCTGTCATACACACTTAGAGTCTTACACTGTGGGCACAGTTGGTTCTGGAAAAGAGAAGGTGTATAGGAGAATAGGTCTCTTGAAGATGTTGGATAAAGGGCTGGTAACTTGCTCTCAGGCCGTCCTCAGAGGCTTCAAATAGTGTGGGAGAGGCTTGATTTCTTACCTCTTATTCTTGGTTTAATACCAGGCTTTCCCCAAAGTGGAGGATTCTCTTTGCAGGAAGATCAAATTCAAACTGGCGCAGGGAATGCTGCTTCCCAGGTCAGAGTACAGTGGTGTCATCAGAGCTCACTCCAATCTCAAACTGCTGGACTCAAGCAATCCTCAAGCCTTAGCCTCCTGAGCAGCTGGGACTACAGATGCACACCACCATGCCCGGCTAATTAAAAAAATTTTTTTTGTAGACATAGGGGTCTTGCTAGATTGCCCAGGCTAGTATCAAACTCCTGGCCTCAAATGATTCTCCCACCTTGGCCTCCCTAAGTACTGGGATTACAGGTGTGAGCCACTGTGCCTGGCCCCAAGTAGAATTTAATTATGGATGCCCTACAATAAATTCAAATTGTGTGACAGCAAATTGAATAATTGGCCCTTTCTCTCCCATTCTTCTTGGTATCATAAAAAAAAGAGTTAACTTCTTAGTACATTGCAAAAAGGAGTGTTTCAAAGGGGCTTGACTACAACAGGAATTTTGATGCCTTTCAAACTACCACAAAGGGATTCTACCTGTACTTCTATTCTTAGGACCAATACACCTTTAAACAGATGTCAAGACCAAAGATGACGTATAATAAACAACTGCGATGGTTGCATGGTGTGAGTGGGCAACATGAGGTCACAGCAACTCTGTTGTTGGTAGTAAAGCACACTCAGTTTGCACATTTCCTGTAAACTCTTGCTGTGACAGTTTTGCCAGTCACCAAACTCAGAATAAGCTAGCTGTCATGAGTAGCACCATATTCAGCCAGTTGAGCACTCAGTTAATGTTAATTAAAAGAAGGGTCCTCATTTTGATCATATGTGGCTTTGGAGTTCCATATACTGAAACACTCTAAAATGAAAAGCTAAATTTTATGTCTGCTCTTTTTTCCTATTTTAAAAATTGTAGTGGTAACACAATTGAGTGTTACCATTGATTGTTATAAATTGAGTCAAAATGTTTGGAGAAACGATTTTTTGCAGAGTCTACTTTGTGACTAACTCACTGTGTTTGGTTCCTCTTGTGAACCTCATTCTCCCTATCAGCCAAACAAGAACAGACCCCACCACCACCACCTCCCAAGATCTCTAGTTATGAGAATCAGATCCAATCCTGTGTGCAAACATCTCTTGAGGAATGTGAAATGCTGTGTGGATCCCTGGGATGGGTGATGTAATCTGCTGTGATCTTCCAGTGACTGGATTTATACACAGGTGTCCAGAGCAAGGCTGAAAGCCCAGTGTGACTTACCTTCCTTGGTTCAGTTTTGGTTTTAAATATACTTCTTTCTACAAAGTAGCCTTTGTTCAACGTCTTTCTGCTCCTGACTTTCTGCTGTTTCTGGCATGAAATAACTCAGCAGACATTGAGCCCTACTTTCTGAGATCTTAGCATGTAAGATAGTACAGATGGGTATAAAAGAGAGTGGATACAGACAACTGATGTGGTTTAAACATCCATAAAATTTATTCAAAGTACATAAATGCATTAGGCACCCAGAAGAAGTCATAGCAGTTGCATGTTTGGAAATGGTGGGATCTTGGGAACAAGTCAGCTTCAGAAGCTGCTTTGATGAAGACAAGGAAACAACCCAGGCAAATGGTGAGATGATGTGGGAAGAGCTGAGAGCAGACAGTGATGTAGAAATTGGGTGAAGCTGTCATTGAAAGTGAACTTGATCCTCATTTGATGCAGTATGGGGACAAAATCCTTAAATGTGTAGTTTAAGGAGTTTTCTATAGGAGAAAGGTGCTGGGAGAATATGTTTATGAGGAAATGACAAGGTCTGTGAAGGTCAACAGAGAATGTGCTGCAGTGTGGGGGAGGGAAGGAACGAGGGTGAAAATGATGGTCATGACACCAAGCGTTGTTACTTAGAGTAGATTTCATTGATCAGGGTCAGCCACTTTGCCATGCTAAATCTATTGTAGAGCACAGCAGGCTATAAATAAATATATTCAGCTTCTTCACTACTACCTACATGTTTTTCTCCAAATTTTATTTTAGTATGTTTTGGTTTGGGGGGGGGGGGGCAGATGGCTTTTAAGCCGTGGGTGTTTACCAGGCAGCTATTTCCAAGCATGAGGCTTGTTCTGCAAAGCAGAGGCAAAGGTGTGCCCAGAAAGATTTGGGCTGAAACAGGTAGTTCAGTGCTGTGTGAACCTCTTGTTCCCCATGGACAGGGTCAGTTTCATTGCCTTTGCACAATCTATTTGTGAGCGCCACCACTCTTGATGATGGTGTGCATTGCAGTCATTTCACAAGTTCATAATTAAGTCTGTCTTATTCGTTTCATTCAAGTTCCTTAGATGTGAATGAATTTGTGGGCTGGAAAGAAAGCTGGTTAAGGTTCTGGGCAGGGGGACTCCACTCTTCACTCCCATACTGACTTTAGTAGGATTTTTGCCATAGTCAGTCTTTTCTACCTCCCGAGCAAGGCTCCCAAGCCAGTCTCCAGAGCCTGCTTATCCACATTTGCTCTGGGCAGGAGCCCAAGGAAGTCCACTTCTGTACCGTGCGAACACAGAACTACATTTTGATGGTATGGTCAATAGAAGTTCATTTTTACACTGAATCCAACACATTACTAGACATCCTTGTAACAGGTGAGAGGGGTTTCTATGAGCACCTGCTGTAACATACACATAAAATACAGATTTATGTTCGTTACCTAATGAACAAAGAGTGTGCACATTTGGGGTTTCTTGGTTTTCTTTTGATATTTTTGGAAGTGATTGTCAGTGTTTAGGACTCTGTTTTTCTACTGTTAGGACTTGAAATTGAAAACTAAAATGTTAAAGTACAGTGCTAAGTCCATGCTTATATGTGTAACAGTACACTTGACAGTTTGTCTTAGACACAGCAGCATGGCAACTTAGGAAAAGAATATTAAACGCCTTTGGAAACGTGAAACTAAGTTAGGAACCAGTGAGAAAGCAAGAGAGCAGTGAATGTCTTAATCTGGTGCACTCTAGTCCAGATCAGTTTCCCACAGGGTAGATAATTGTCCAGGCTCCTTCCTTTTCCTTCTTGCTCCAGGTTTTTCAGGGGCTACTTCACTTCAAAAGAAAGAGTAACTAAGTAGAAGGGGCAGTTAAAAGAAATTGGAGTGATGTGAGTCTCATGGTCCCTGATTACACAGAACCTTTCTGGACTGTTTGGAGCATCGTGAATAATCTTTTTCTCATGCCTCCCAGATATCTAGTATTCATGACTTAACTTCTTAAGTTTGCAACTTGGAAATAACACAGGGCCAAGTTCAAACCAGACACCCAGTACTGTCCCTCCTGTAGATGTGGGGGAAGAGGAAGGAGGTACTAGAGGGATTGGGGCTCCACCTGTTAATTCAGTTGCTGTAAGCATCAGACGACTTGTTTCAGAAAAGGGCTTAGAAATGCCATCCATCTGACCATCCTCCAGAGCATTACCTGGGAGGCTGGAGATGAGGTTAACATGAGCATGAACAGGAAAGGTTGCTCAGCAAAGCCATTGTGGGATGCTGACTTGTTTCCTCCTACATTGTCAAGGTCCATGTTCTTTTGACTCTCCCTGCACCCTCATCCCTAGATTAAGAGATTAATGTACGAAAATGTGCAGAGCAAATTGAAGCCATCTGTGGCATCAATCCTGCAACTTGAACTTGACAATCATGGTTTGCTGGTCACAAACAGGCACTTAAATCTCAGTAAGGGTATATGATTTAGTAATTGAACCTTCCTTTCTATTTGTTGGTTATGTTTCTACCCTTTGATTAGCTGCACTGTTTTCTAATGTGCTGTAGAGTTTTTGAAATAATTTATGCAAGTGTTTGGTTTCCATGTTTACAATTTATACAGCTTTCCTAGCATTTTAAATGGAAATGTCAATAAATGCTATGAATTGGTGTCCAAGTGATATTTTCTGTTTATTTCCTTTGCAACATGATTCTCTTCTCATTTGTAAAACATGAAAAGTTGGATGAGGTGGTTTTTTTGGTTCTCTTAATTTCATGTCCCTGTCCTTAGTACTTTCACATTCCAAAGAAGGGAAGTTGAAGCTGTTCTGTTCAGTGTGTGGAATTTGCAGAATTGTTTCCACTCCCATTTACTGGTGCCTCTCCCTTCTACTCACTGTTTTGTTTGATTGCTATGCACTAATCAAATTGATGCATCTACTAAGATTCATTTTAGGATTAAAAGATTAGGACTCTATTATAATTTAGAAAGATGAATGAGAAGACTAAAGTCCATACAATCTTGAAAGGCAATAGGGTGAACTTGGAGTTGTTTACAAAACCAAAGAAAATAAGAACCCTTTGGAACTTAAGAAAGCAAAAGGAACTCAAGGCATAGTGGAACATCTAAATGACACGTGGGATCCCGGATGGAGTCCTGGAATGACAGCAGCCACAGCAGGGGACACTGCTGAAAAAACTCATGAAATCCAAATAAAGTCTGTAGCTAAAGGTCTTATGCAAAGGTTAATTTATTGGTTTTTCTAACTTCAATATTACGGGAAGCTCTGCAAATGGTATACAGAAACCCTCTTTTTCATTTTTGTAGCTTTTCTCTAAGTTTAAAGTTATTTAAAATCATAAAATGGCTAATGTAGCTCAGACAGAGCCCTTGGGCTTCTGCAGATGAATATGGCCCTATCCCACGCACCCACAGCCCAGGACCTGCTGGACTTCTCAAGGCCCGCAGCAACCATGGATGTCGAAACCACTGTTAACAATTGCAAGTCTCAGCACAAAATCAGCTTTCAAAAAGGTGAGTTCATAGGACCAACCAAAAGGAGAATTCAAATCTAACAATCAGAGAAAATAGAGCAGTATGAAAGCGATGTTTAATGCTTCAGATGTTTAAAGGGGTTAGAAAAGACCAATAGCAGAAGAACAGGGTATTATAAAAGTTTAAGCAAATTTGAAAAGGAATTTTAAAAACTTGTAATGGTCAGATATTCTAACGTGAGACATCTTTTATTAAAAAAATAACAGTTTTAATCTTTATACTTTAAGAAATAGAGCTTTAGGTAAAAAACCCATTAAAACCACAGTAAAAACTAAGTGATAGGGCACATTATCCTGCAAGATTTTACATGCTCTGAATGCAAACAGGTTGAAAATAACAAAACCAGGGAGTTACTGCAGGATAGAAGCAGCCAACGCTTATAAGAAAGGACAGGTTTGTCCCATGCCCAGATCTTGAACATTGAGTTTAAATGAATATTGATTTGAACCATAATTGATGTTTCTTGTCCCTCTCTTTCCTCTTGTTCTTTGTACCTGTCAAGCAGAGATTAAGGTAAAAGAAAAGAAAGAATAACAAGAGGAAGAACCCTTTGGTTCAGTGCCTGAATTAGATAATTCAACTAATGAACTGTTCTTGTTGGACGATGCCCAATTTATCAAGTAACTTTCTCCCCCCCCAGATCTCAAACATTTTTCTTGCCATTTCAATTCCTTCTTGGATAGATAAGGGTGGTGTGTGTTTGATTTCTCTACTGTTAAAAACTTGGAAAAATTATAGCCACAAGTCTAGGTAAACCGCATGTGTGTAACTAAACTATTACTTATTGTACTTGTGCCAAAGTATAGCATTATAAAAGTGTAAAGCATAGAACCTATTGGTACAACTCATATTGCAAAGTTGTTTTGGAGTGCCTGGGTTGTGGTTGGTTCTGTCAGTATTTTGAAAATATGCATTAGTTAAGTATAGGCTTAGTAGGATTACCTTGGAGATCACCACAATAAAGCAAGTCATGAAATTTGTGGTTTCCCACTGCATGAAAGTTGTTTTCACTAATACTGTAGTCTGTTAAGCATGCAGTAACATTCTGTCTTTAAAAACTGTACGTGCCTCAACTTAAAAATACTTTATTGTTAGAAAATGCTAATGAGTACTGGAGCCTTACCCAGTTTTGCTAGTGGAGGGTCTTCCTTCTGTGTTGATGGCTACAGACTGATCAGGGTGGTGGTTGCTGATTTGAGTGGCTGTGGCAATTTCTTTTTCTTTCTTTCTTTTTTTTTTTTTAATAGAGACAGAATCTCACTTTATGGCCCTTTGGTAGAGTGCTATGGCATCACAGCTCACAGCAACCTCCAGCTCTTGGGCTTAGGTGATTCTCTTGCCTCAGCCTCCCAAGTAGCTGGGACTACAGGCGCCCACCACAACGCCCGGCTATTTTTGTTGTTGTTGTTGCAGTTTGGCCGGGGCTGGGCTTGAACCCGCCACCCTCAGCACATGGGGCCGGCGCCCTACTCACTGAGCCACAGGCACCGCCCCGGCAATTTCTTAAGACAGGAATCAAGTTTGCCCCATCAATTGACTATTCCTTTTTTTTTTTTTTTTTGAGACAGTCTCACTTGGTCACCCTTGGTAGAGTGCTATGGCATCTTAGCTCACAGCAACCTCAAACATTTGGGTTCAAGTGATCCTCTTGCCTCAGCCCCCCAAGTAGCTGAGACTACAGGCACCCGCCACAACACCTGGCTATTTTTTTTGGTTGCAGTTGTCATTGTACACCCGGCTATTTTTTAGAGACAGAGTCTCGCTCTGGCTGAGGCTGGTCTTAAACCAGTGAGCTCAGGCAATGCACCTGCCTTGGCCTCCCAAGTGCTGGGATTACAGGCATGAGCCACCATGCCTGGACAATTGATGCTTCCTTTGATGAAAGATTCCTGTGTAGCATGTGATGCTGTTTGATAGCATTTGGCCCATAGTAGAACTCTCACAAATTGGAGTCAGTCCTCTCAAATCCTGTAGCTTTTTTATCAAGTAAGTTTATGGAATATTTTAAGCCTTTTGTTGTAATTTCAGCAATGTTCACAGCATCTTCACTAGGAGGAAATATCTCATCTCAAGAAACCACGTGCTTGGCTCATCCATAAGAAGCAACTCCTTCTCTATTCAAGTTTGACCATGAGATTGCAGCAATTCAGTCACATCTCTAGGTTCCACTTCTTTTTTTTTTTTTTTTGTAACAGAATCTCAAACTGTCACCCTGGGTAGAGAGCTGTGGCATCATAGCTCACAGCAACCTCAAACTTGGGCTCGAGGGATCTTTTTGCCTTGGGTTTTTTTTCTATTTTTAGTAGAGACAGGGTCTCGCTTTTGCTCAGGCTGGTCTCGAACTTGCGAGCTTAAGCAATCCACCCGTCTCCGCCTCCCAGAACACTAGGATTATAGGCGTGAGCCACCACGCCCAGCTCAGGTTCCACTTCTAATTCTAGTTCTCTTGCTATTTCCACCACATACGCAGTTCCTTCCTCCACTGAAGTATTGAATCCTTCGAAGTTATCCATAAGGGTTAGAATCAACTTCTTTCAAACTCCTGTTAACAGTGATGTTGTGACCTCTTCCCTTGAATTGTGAATGTTGTTAATGGCATGGTGAATCCTTCCTGGAAAATTTTCGATGTACTTTTCATAGATCCATCAAAGGAATTACTGTCTATGGTAGCTATAGCCTTAAGAAATGTATTTCTTAAAATATACCACTTGAAAGTCAAAATTACTTTTTGATCTGGGGTTGCAGAATAAATGTATAGTTAATAAGACTGAAAACAACATTAATCACTTTGCACATCTCCATGAGAGCTCTTGGGTGACCACGTGCATTGTCAAAAAGCATTGAGCATTCCTTTTGAAAGGGATTTTTTGTTTTTTTGAATAATAGGTCTCAACAATGGGCTTAAAATATTCATAACCATGCCATAAACACAAATGCAGTTTTCCAGGCTTTACTGTTCCATTTCTAGAGCTGAGTAGATTTAGCATAATTCTTAAGGGCCCTAGGATTTTCAGAGAAGTCAATGAGCACGGGCTTCACCTTCAAGTCACCAGTTCCATGAGCCACTAACAAAAGAGTCAGCCTGTCCTTTGGAGTTTGAAGCCAGGCACTGACTTCACTTCTCTAGCTAGGGTAGTCATACATGGCATCCTCTTCCAATAGAAGAGTGTCTTGTCTACACTGAAAATCTGTTGTTCAGTGCAGCCACCTCCATCAATAATCTTAGCTAGATCTTCTGGATCACTTGCTGCAGCTTCTCCATCAGCGCCTACAGGTTCACCTTGAACTTTTATGTTACAAAGATGGCTTCTTTCCTTAAACCTCATGAATCACCCTCTGCTAACTTCCAACTTTTCTTCTGCAGATTCCTCACCTTTCTCAGCCTTCATAGAAAGGAAGCAAGTTAGGGTCTTGCTCTGGAATTGGTTTTGACTTAAGAAAATGTTGTGGCTGGTTTGATCTTCCATCCAGACTAAAACTGTCCCCATGTCCACAACGAGGCTGTTTCCTTTTCTTGTCACTGGTGTGTTCACTGGAGTAGCACTTTCCATTTCCTTTAAGAACTTCTTTGCATCCCCAATGTGGCTAACTGGCACAGGAGACCTAGCTTCCCACCTGTCAGCTCTCCACATGCCTTCCTCACCCAGCATCATTTCAAGCTTTTGATTTAAAGTGAGAGATGTGTGACTGTTCCTTTCACTTGAATACCTAGAAGCCATTGTAGAGTTATTGACTGGCCTAATTTCAGTATTTGTGGTGTGTCAGGTTATAGGGAGGCCCAAGGAGAGGGACAGAGGAGAGGATGACTGGTCAGTGGAGCAGCCAGAACACAGTTATCAATTCCAAATTCTCCATCCAAAATGCCCATGGTTTGTGGCTTGGGAAAATGGCTCAATGCTGTGTTGCCACAAATATTTTGTCTGTAAACAACACGGTACCAGCAAATTATAATAAAGTGAAGCACAATAAAAGGAGATATGCCTTTATAGGAATTTTGATTCTATGATGTGAAAAACCTGAAATCAGTGGTCTTAAGCATTTGAAAACTCCAAGATTGTTTAAAAGAAACTGTTAGGGCAAGGAGTTAGGGCAAAAGGGCTTAAAAGCTAACATGGGTTGCTGCCTTTCTAAATGAGTGTTAGTCTTTTTGTCCAACAGCAGTTCTGAACCATGGCTGCCTTTGAAGAGCAGTGGGGATGCCCTGTAGTTAGCAGGATCCAGAGTAGCTATGCCCCGCCGGCCCCCCTAAAGCTGTGGGAGACGAGAGTGAATCACTGCTTAGGTCTGAGTTCTAAGACCCAGTGTGTGTTTGGATCTTGGTATTACATTTCCCAGATATTGTTCTTTCTGGGTTTCTTGTGAGGTAAATTTGATATACAAATTAGTAGTAAAGTTAACATTTTTAAAAATAACCAACTTAAATTAGAGCATTGCACAGTAGCCTGTCCCATTCTTTTATGGACAAAAATTACAGAATTAGTAAAAATAAAATAAAAACCAGTGTACTCTACCACCAGAGAGAGATCCTGGCTTCCAAATTTTAGTAAATTTTGGTCTTTTTTATTTTAATGAATAAACCTCAGCCAAGTTTCTCTTTTTTGGTGGTTGGAACCAGCCAGGGTGTTGTGCTTTGTAATTGGGTTGGATGCCAGAGCATGCAAGGGACAGAGGGACAAAGGTTGAGAATGTGGATCCCTCAGGAGGTGTCCTTGGGGATCTCCAGCAGCAGTGTTTCCATTGTTGGAAGAAAGTGGCACCTGGCAGCTGGAACATCAACCTGGGTCCCCACCGCTCTGTGCCTAATGCTGCACTGCCCTGGAGAGCACTGTCCAGTGACCTCCCGATGCATTTCATGGAACTTTGCAGGGCTTCTCAGAGCTTGTGGCTGGGACAGAGGACTTCATGGCTAGGCAGGCCATGCCCAGGAACTCAACGCCTGGCCTTCGGCTTTAGTGCCAGACAACCAGGAGACGTCAGTTTGCAAACTCCCCATCGGAGACCCTGTGAGGAATACCCGCCTCTGGGTCTTCCCATAAGTGCTCCTGGATATTCAGTCCCCTTCTCATAGTGAGTGCACTCCTGCCACAGAGGCTGCCCCCCTCCAACTCCCTGACATGGTAGGCTGAGCCAGGAGGAGCATAGCAACCATTTTTGCGTCGGGGCTCGGAAACTGCATCCCAAAATATGGTGCTTTGGCGCGCTGACCAGAAGACGGCTTTAGTTCTGTCTCTCCTGCCACCCCACTTCCTCTTCTGCCCCCAAGCCCAAGATGAAGTTGCTCCCTCAGGTTCCCTCCTCTGCCTGAAGTCCACACTCACCAAAGAAGAAGACAATGACCTCTGGTCCCTTCAGTTTTAATCAACTGAACTATCACAGGGAGGAAGACAGAAGGCTGTCAACAAACCAGGATGGACTGTTGTCATAAACCATTGTTTGCTCTGTGAGCCAACAGACTCTGTCCCCAGGCCATTGTATGCTCCTCAAATCCATTGCATTCCCCTAAAAATCATTTACTGCCTCCTGAAGGTCATCCTCACTTCCCCACTCCCTTTCCCCTAAAAAGAAGGGTATATAACTGTGTAGCCCACTGCATGGCGAGGTAATTGCCCTGTGATTTCCACCCTTGCACCTGATATGTTTGAGGCCATTTCTCCTATTTATCTGCCTTTTGTCAGTTGATTTTACAGTGAAACTTCAGATGGCAAAGAGGGAGTTTTCTCTTGGCCCTGACATCAACAAGGCCCAAACTATGCTTTGGCCTATGACAAAGTCCTTCATGCTTCACTGGCTTTTGGGATTATGAAAGTTTCCACCTTCTGTGGTTTTTTGGCCCCTGGATCTCAGAGGCTGGGGTAAATATTTGTCTGCTTGTCACATTAATGAGTTTAGAGTTATTGAATTTTCAGATGCCTCACAATCGTATTATAGAAAGATCATATTGTGATAGAAGGCAAAAATCTCAGTTCAAAATGGTGTCAACAGGCTGTAAGAACAGGGCCAAAAATCAACAAAATTTCATTTATTCTGGTTGAAATCCTAGGTTAAAAAATAACCTATAATATTGGGAGGCTGAGGTGGGTGGATTGCCTGAGATAAGGAGTTTGAGAATAGCCTGAGCAAGAGTGAGACTCTGTCTCTAAAAATTAGCCTGTGGCAGGTGCCCGTAATCCCAGCTACTTAGGAGGCTGAGGCAAGATGTTTGCTTGAGCCCAAGAGTTTGAGGTTGCTGTGAGCTATGATGGCACAGCACTCTACTGAGGGTGACACAGTGAGACTCTGCCTCAAAAAAAAAAAAAAAATCTACAATATACATATGGGATTTTACAGGAAATATTTGAGGATGTTAACCGCCATATTGGGGCTCGTTAGGGGCACTGGGGTTTTTAAAGATGAACCAGTCATGGACCTTATTACTAGAAATGTGGTGGCCTAGCGAGGGGAGGTGAGACTTTCTCTCCCTCTGGCTGGTTACTTGAGGAATTTGGTGGCCGCTGTTTGGAAAGACTGTTGATGAACTAGTTGGAGAGACTGCAAGAAGGGGGGCCAGAGCAGCAGCACTGGAAATCATGAAACCAGGTATTTTCTGTATGAATTAAAGGCTTGTAGGAGACCAAACTGTCTTCACGTGTCTGCAGTGTTGTCATGAGAAAGGGGGATGGTCCTGCTTTATGGTATTCCAGAAGACAGAGCTAATACCTCGTAGAAAGCAGGTCTTGGTCCAGTTCAAAAAAATTAACAATGATCTCCAAAGTCATTCCTGGGATATCAGGTGAGAACTTCCCTCCCTTGGCGCTGTCCTTGTCACTTGTATGTCCTCCTATCTTGGCCCAAAGGCCTCCAGCCCTGCTATTTCTTTTCGAAGACTCTCAGGAGCCTACGAGGTGGGAGGTGAGGTACTGGACGCCTGGAAGGGAGACCTGCTGTGGATAGGAAAGTTTTCTGAATCTGCAGGAAATGGAGCTGAACAAATTCAGGTCCAGCTCCCACCATGGTCAGCACGCTGGGAAAACACTGCATCCCTCCAACCCATTATACTTGGTCATTCCATGAAATGGGGGTGGGAGGGGGAGGCACTGTTTTGGTATGTCTTGGAAAAGCTATGAATTAAGAGGAATGATTTTTTTTTTTTTTTTAAATGCACACCTACAGTTAGAACATGGTTTGTTACTTGAACATAGAACAAACAATATTAATTCCAGTGTTGAGAAATAAATTCACTGAGAACTGACCAGATTACATGGTAACACTTCTGATACAGGTGAATGCGTTCATTTAACAAATGCTGTGGAGTAAATGCTTGCTACGCTGTTGTAAGCCCTGGGTGTTCAGAATACTCTGGGGTATAAGACAGGCAAAGGCCCTGCTCATCTGGTCATCAGTGACCATGACCAGAGCAGTCTCAGCAAATTGCTGGAGGAAGACGCTAGGGTGGAGAAGAAAGGCAAACGTCTAGGAGGTGTGAATGGGAAGAACAGCAAACTTAGACACTCTTTCAGTAGTTTAGCAGAGAAAGGCAACAGAAATGGGGTGGTGACTGCAAGGTACAGATGTTGGGTAGATGAGGGATAAGATAAGGTGTAGGACACACAGTTAATTTCAGATAAACAAGGAAGGTGATGCCTGTAGCTCAAGTGGCTAAGGTGCCAGTCACATACACCAGAGCTGGCAGGTTTTAATCCAGCCCGGGCCTGCCAAACAATAACAACTACAACCAAAAAATAGCTGGGTGTTGTGGTGGGTGCCTGTAATCCTAGCTATTCTGGAGGCTGAGGCAAGAGAATCAATCACTTAAGCGCAGGAGTTGGAGGTTGCTGTGAGCTGTGATGCTACGGCACTCTACCCAGGGCAAGAGCTTGAGGGGCTATCTCAAAAAAAAAAAAAAAAAAAAGAAAGAAAGAAAAAAAGATAAACAAGGAGTACTTCTGTAGTTTAAGTGTGTCCCAAATATTGCATGGGACTCACATACTAAAATACTATTTATTTATCTGAAATTCAAATTTACTTGGGCATTTGTATTTCTATTTACTAAATCTAACAGCCTTAAAATGATTGTGACCAGGTTTTTGCATGCTGATGGGAGTGGTCTAGGGAGTGGAGAGGAGGTGCTGAATAGTGCAAAACACAACAAAGAAAGTGAAGGGACTGGGATGCAGAGCATAATGGGCAAACAAAATGGGAAAACATTGCACTCAGGCAAAGAATCGGTCCAGTCAGTTGAGGTGCAAAAACTGACAACCTTTTTGATTCTGGAAAAAAAATTCCAAGTAAATATGTTAGATTTATCTTAGATTTATAAGGTCTGAGATTTAGTAGACACCAAAAATGTTATTTCACAGCAAATTATCTAATTTTGTGCTTTTTAAAAGGTAAACCCTGCTTTATTTTTCATGGCTAGTAAGATACATTTGGATTAATGGTGTCTATTAAGTGGCATTAATACAATGACTGAGTGACGTGGTAGGATTTATTCTTTTAAATTTGCTAGGGTGTGTTTTATGGCCCAGAATATGTCTATACTGATGTATGTTCTATGTAAGTTTGAGAAGAATATATATTCTGCTGTTGTTGGATAAAGTATTTTACAAATGTCAGTTAAATACAGTTGATTGATGGTGCTGTTCAGTCCGACTATGTCCTTACTCATTTTCTGCCTGCTGGATCTGTCAGATACTGACAGGGGTGCTGAAGTCTCCAAATATAACAGTGAATTAGTCTATTTCTCTTTGTAGTTCTATCAGTTTTTGCCTCACATATTTTGATGTTCTATTGGGAGGTACCTGCACACTAAGGATTATTATGTCTCCATAGGGAATTGGCTCCTTTATCATTGTATAATGCCGTTTTATCCCTGATAAGTTCCTTTGCTCTAAATCTACTTTGTCTGAAATTAATAAAGCTACTTCAGTGTTCCTTCGATTAGTCTTTGCACAGTACATCTTTCTCTATAGCTTTACTGTTAATCTGTCTTTATATTTAAAGTGGGTTTCTTATAGACAACATATAGTTAGGTCCTATTTTTTCATCTGCTCTGATAGTCTCTGTCTTTTAATTGACAATATGTACATTTACTTTCTTGAACAGTTTTTATTACAGAATATCATATGGCTGGATCTGGTGGCTCACGCCTGTTATCCCAGCACTCTGGGAGGCTGAGGTGGGTGAATTGCGTGAGCTTGGGAGTTTGAGACAAGCCTGTGTAAGAGAAAGACCCTATCTCTAAAAAAAATAGCTGGGCTTTGTGGCGGGTGCCCGTAGGTCCATAGGTCCAGCTTCTCAGGAGGCTCAGGCAAGAGGAGGGAGGCTGAGGCAAGAGAATCACTTAAGCCCAAGAGTTTGAGGTTGCTGTGAGGTATGATGCCACGACACTTTAGTGAGGGTGACAAAGTGAGACTCTGTCTCAAAAAAAAAAAAAAAAAAGGAGAATATCATATGAGATCATGCGGAATGCAAACAGTAAAATCATACATATGATGTCAAACCAGATCAATACATTTATTGTTTTCTCGTGGTGTGTTCATTCTTTCTGAAAAGAGTCAATCTTGATCAGTTTCTTATTCTTATTACAGACGTAAGTGGAGAAAGCACTCTCAATGTTGGCTATGCTGCTCAGCATACCTGAGCATTTTTCCATAGCAAATGTCTTCAACTACATTATTGGATACATGACATCATTTTCTTCTGGAGTCTCTGCGACTTTGGTGTCATCCTCACTTTCTTCTTCCATTTCATCAGCTGCTTCATGCACTATTACATTGATCTGTGCGTTAGTCACTATCGCTTGGAAAATTGCTTCGGGGTCAGATTCATTATAGATTGCCACAACAAAACCTTACTCCTTGAATTTTGGCATGGGAGATGGACAGTCTGATGGGGCAAAAACATCACGCTTTGGGGTTATGACAAATCCAACTTTCTTGAAGCACTTCGGTATCCTTTTTGGCTGAACTTTATTCCAGGTAGAACCAATACAGAGGACAGACCCAGAGTGTTAACTGATGCCAAGGATGAAGTTGCTTCTGCAGGCGGACCAAGGTTTGTGTCTTAGTATGATTCATTGGAGGAACTGGGCCCGGTCATATATTTTAAATGTTTTGATGATATTTTTGGTCAAGAAGTTGGATTTTTGAGGTCATGTTTGGAAGTAGAAATTTCAGTGTCACATTTATGAGATGATTCACTTGTGGGTGACCAGGACGGTTGTCTATTGTTAGTAGAACAGATCCTTTCTTCTTCATTTTTCTGTCGATACCTCTTACCCACTCCTCAAATAGGGCACCAGTCCATGTGCATTTGTTTGATGTCCAAGTGACAGGGCGGTCTTTGGGCTTCAGGTTCTTAAATGCACGTGGCTTCGCTGATTTACCAATTGTCAAGGGCTTTAGCTTCTCTCCAGTTGAGCTAGAATAAAACAGAACTGTGAAATGTTCTTTGGAAAGTTTTCTGCTCTTACATTTGTCACCCTTCATGATGAGACTCCTGTCAGGTATTGACAGAGTCCACATTCATCAGCACTAAAGATGTCACTGTGTTTGAAGCTTCTAATGAAGACCAGGACCTTTTTGATGAATCCTTTCACAACTGCTATTGGAACTTCATTGGATTCACCATACAAGACTTTCTGGGAGATCTTG
Source organism: Loris lydekkerianus (assembly GCA_963574355.1). Classification (NCBI taxonomy): domain Eukaryota; kingdom Metazoa; phylum Chordata; class Mammalia; order Primates; family Lorisidae; genus Loris; species Loris lydekkerianus. The sequence goes on along the minus strand of CAUYPK010057748.1, from coordinate 25,832 downwards.
TGCCATGGTTTAAATTTCCTCTTGATGCTTGGAAATCTGCCACCCCGAATTCTTGTACGATTTTTTTTAGCATAGCAACATCTTGGATGACTGCCCCAGGGAGTTAGGTGTTGACTTCCCTCATTTATTTGAACCAGCTTAATGTGGTTTCATGGACTTCATCACTCCCCACTCCTCCCTGCTGACTCCCCCTCCCCAGGTAGCTATGTCTGGATGGGAATGACCTGTGCAGTGTGTGGTGTGGGGCCTGGATGGGAATGACCTGTGCAGTGCGTGGTGTGGGGCCCTGGGGCTGGCCTATCCCAGGGTGGGATCCCCCCCATTCTGCTCATCCCAGGGAGGCTGCCTGGGTCTGCTAGAAACTGTGTTAGTGTTTGTTCCAGTCTGTTAATGTGAGGTGAGGAGGGAGGATGGAACCCTCTGTGCATCGCTTCTCGGCCTTTTGGCTAAGATCAAGTGTGAACCCTCTGTGCTGGGTTAAGGCCTAGTGGAGAAGAGGCTCAGAGAAGCCCGGCTAGAGTTTGGCCAAGGAGGGAGAGAGAGAGAGTCCTTGTTGCTGTGCTGCTGTGGAGGTGAGCACAGAGCAGGCTACAGAGCAAGACTCTGTCTTCCCCAAATAAATAAACAAATAAACAAAACTATATAGTTTTAAAAACCAGATATGGTTCCACACTTTAGTGTTTAGTATTTTATTTCTGCTTACACCTATGGCATTTTGATACAGAAATGCCCTATATGATATGGACTGTGTGTCACATGCTCTGTAGCTGTGCTGAGGACAGGGCAGATTACTAAGGGCAAAGTTTTAAAATGAGAAGTCCATCTACTGTTAGGCTTTATTCACTACTGTTGTGTTAAAGAAGGAAGCTGTTAGATCTCTGGAAGTTGATGCTTACTTTTCCTCCTCAGATTTTTAATTTTTTTTTTTTTTAAATCAGACCCAGGCAAGAGTCCAACTCATGACCCCTGGTTTGCAAGGCCAGTGCTCTAACCACTTAGCAACAGTGTCCAGGCTGGATTTTCTTTGCTTTATTGACAAGTCCTTGCTTTGCTGTTACCAAGAGATTCCCTGCTGAGGAGCATCTGGGAAGTAGAACCCCCAAATTCTCTGCCTTTCTTTCTTGAAGTCTCAAAGAAAAGAGCGGCTGTTTAAATCTAGTTTATCTTTCCACTTGTGCCAATGAAACAAAAAGCAATGTACAAAATGCCTGCATTTGAATGTGACACGGCAGAGGCAACGCACACTCACTTCAAAAATCTCCAGGTCTCCCCAGACTGGGGGGAATCTCAGACACTAGGTGCAACTGACTGTTCACTTAGTAGAGCAGCAGATGAAATCTTAGCAGGAGGTCTGAGGAAACAAGAGCCACCCTGCTCAGGTTGAAAGAATGACAGACCTCAGGCCCGACCCTTCCGCGACAAGACTCAGATTGCTCCACAAGCTTTATACCTGAGCTCGAGACCCCTGATTTGGTCCCCTTGTTACATTTCCTCCTTAGCACACGGGTGTCAGTGGCATAAAGGGACTTATTTCTGTTCACACTGGCCAGAAATAAATCTTAATTTCCCTCTTCTTAAAGCTAGTACCTTAACACTGTGTCATGTGCTGTTATATTTTGAAAACGTTTGCAGACATTATATCAAAGTATGTTTCTTAATGAACCTTTACATCTCTTGGGAAAGAAATCATCACATATTTTGGGAACTCTTTCCTTAAATTTACAAATGGAACTCATACTGATGTGTATGGTCACAAAATGTGTCAGGCATGATTATAACACTTCTGTACACATGCTCATTTAACACTTAGGAACCAGAAATCCATCGCATTGGACTGATTAAACATCTGAGATTCGGAAGTTATCTTGGGAGGCTATGAGAGGAATCGTGTGATCCCTTTGGTTCCTCTTGTCAGAGAAATTTACTGGGATTTTTCTGAAAGGGGATTTGAATAGCCTTGAATCATTTGCCTCTTTGAGAAAATGTTTCTTTCCAATATCAGAGATCTCTCATTTTTTTTCTTTTTTGTATTGTGATTATTTAGACTTTATCCAATAAATGTTTTCCTACAGGGGGCAGAAACTGTTTCATCAAGAGTCTGATAAACCCACCGTCCCCTCCTCCACTGGGTCAGTTCACCTCTCCGTGCTGAGGGGTGATGGATGTAATTTGCTGAGAGAGTAGGAACTAGACCACTGGCTTCTTCAGAAATTGGTTATGTCAACCATCTGGAGAAACATGGAGGTTCCTAATGCAGGGTGACAGTCATCACCAGTCACCCAGGGCAGGGACCCTCTCGTTCACTCACCCATTCACTTACTGAACACATGCCAATGGCTTACTTTGCCCCCAGGGTAGGAGGACAGACATGATTGGGAAGAGGCCTATTCCTGGTGGCTGCACCTCAGGGCCCAGCAGAGGTGCCCTAAAGCACCAGCTCCGGGTCCCCAGGACACACAGGGAAGGCTCCAGACCAATCCTGCAGGAAGGGCCTTCATTCCCAGGGTGGAGTAGGAGGGCAGCTGTCCCAGCAGAGGAAATAGCAGCAGAGAAGCTGAAGATACTAGAAAGGGAGTGGGCAGTCCGAGCCCTCCCTCTGCGATGTGCTGGGAGAGGGCTCTGGGGGGACAGAGGGACTTCCACAAAGAGCTGCGGGCCAGGCTGAGAAGTTGGAATCCTGAGGAACCAAAGACAGGGACAGCAGGGAGGTGACAGCTACTCTGTAGCTGCCCTTGGGGAGTGGTGAGCTGTGGGGGGATCCAAAGGCATGAGGACAGAATGAAGACTCCCCACCCAGCCTAGGGGAAAAGGCGGGGACAGGAGTAGCGGCAGGACTTGGGAGACAGGGGATGTGTCAAGGAGGATCCCACGTTTTAAAATGACAGTTATGCCCTGGATTTAGGTACAGCAAGGGAGCCAACAACCTGTTTTTGGTGAGGAGGTTTTGAGCTCGATTTTGAATGCCCTGGCTAAAGACAAAGTCTTATGTTTCCCAGGTGCTTGCCTTGGCTTCTGGAAGAGCACTGTGGTGAGAAGTCAGCAGCTGACCCGGTGCCTGTCTTGAGAGAGGAGTTTATCAGGAAGACCCAACTGCCTTCACAGTTAGGTGTGGAGGTGGAACTGGCCTTGCCTTATTTGGATCTCTCTTTCCTTCTTCCTTCCCTTTTAAAAGTAACTGCAGTTTAAAGGCAGAAATGACTTTGAGATCAGAGAAGCCACCTTAGCACTCGTCCTCTACCCGCTATGCATGCATTGGTGGTGAACCCGTTCCTGGGCTGGGAGTCTCAGTCTCACACTGCCAAGTCCTTGGGCTCGTCTGGAGTTAGCTTCGTCAGTTTGTCCACACAGAGCAGGATGAGGGTGAGAAACCAGAGACTCCAACCCACAGCCGCCGCGATCCAGCCGTGCTCATCCACTCCAGCGTGGCAACACCGGGCTGCGCGTGGGCAGAAGTCGACGTCTGCCGGGCGGGAGAGACAGGGACCATCAGTTCATTAGTAGGAACAAGGACCAGAATAACACTCTGGCTGCCACTGATGAGCACTGGGCCGATGCCTGCCCTGTGCTGAGCACTTAACCCGGCAGCGCTCACTCTTCACTAAGTGGTAGGTACAGCTCTCATTCCTGGTTTATATGAAGAAACAGAGGCTGCAACTTGCCCAGTTTCACAAGGTGGCAGAAGTAAAACTCAAATCCAAGTCTGCAGGAGTCCAAAACCATATTCTCACCTCTGCATAGTCCTGCCTCTTCCCTTCTTTTTAAGTGCCCAGAGGTTAATTCAATGAGGGCAAGATAAAGGGAGCCAGACCAGATCAAGCAGAACTCTATTAATTACACACACATACCAGTGGTTGCTCTATAAATTTCCGAGCTCCTTGCTTTTGGAAATACTCAAGAAGGGGAAGAACAGAAATATATAAAGGGTACCAAAGCCAAGCTCCCCCACTGGGCACAAGTTGGACTAGCTGTTTTTTATGGCCTTTGGACCTCAAAACTTCTTCAAGCATTTAAATCCAGGGCACCTTGGCTCCTGACCTGGGCATGGGTCATTAAAGCCACCTGTGCCAAAGACTGTGCACCTAGAAGAAGATCAAAGCCAAGACAGTTGTTTCGACCTCTGCAAGCAGTTCTGGGTTGAATCACACCAGTGCACAGGAAGGCCAGGCAGGCACGCAGCCTCCTGACACCAATCAACAGAAAGCAAAGAGGCCTGTGTTTCCCTCCCAGATCCTGGGCAGCTCTGGGGCTGGGGTGTGGGCAGGAGATGCTTACTGGGGCATTCCTCCAGTGTCCCAGCATCTGGGTGGTGGCCAGTCAAGGTTGAGCTGTTGCTGCTGCTTGCTTCTGGAAGAAAAGACAGGAAGTATTGTCAGTCAGTGGGAAAAGCCATTCTCAGACATGGAGTTTACAATCTTTTGTGTAAGTCCGTAGTATTATGCAAGTGTCGTTCCAGGAGAGGTATATTGAGCCTTTATGCAACAAAGCATAAATTCGGTCCCTGTTATGGACTGAATTGTGTTCCCCTGTCACCCAGATTCATCTATTGAAGTCCTAACTCCAGGCCGGGTACCATGGCTCACGCCTGTAATCCTAGCACTCTGGGAGGCAGAGGCAGGTGGATTGCTTGAGCTAAGTAGTTCAAGACCAGCCTGAGCCAGAGTGAGACCCCGTCTCTAAAACTGGCCAGGTGTTGTGGCAGGTGCCTGTAGTCCCAGCTACATGGGAGGCTGAGGCAAGAGGATCTCTTGAGCCCAAGAGTTTGAGGTTGCTGTGAGCTATGGTACCATGATACTCTACCCAGGGTGACAAAGTGAGACTCTATCACGAAAAAAGGGGAAAGGAAGGAGAGGGGAGGAGGGAGGATGGGTGGAGGGTGCATCTTTGGTGCATCTTATAGGGGTACATGTGAAACTTACTAAACAGAGAATATAAATGTCTTAACACAATAACTAAGAAAATGCCATGAAGGCTATGTTAACCAGTTTGATAAAAATATTTCAACTTATATATAAGACCAGCACATTGTACCCCATAACTGCATTAATGTACACAGCTATTATTTAACAAAAAAAAAAGGAAAAAAAAAAAAGAAAAAGAAAAAATTAAACTTTAGACAAGCAAGTCCAGAGATTGCTAGACTATGTAGCACTTAGAATTGTCCCTTGATTTATAAGCAAGGAGCAGAAAGATTAAAAATAAATTTGTCAGGAATTCTGAAACTTTGTTAATTTGTAGGGGTGGGATTAAGTTAAGGATCTGAGGAAGAAAAGCCATTCCCCACGCTGTCTCCTGTAACTGTCAAAGAATCAGAGATGACCTAAGTCCATACGGTCTCATACAGCAGGCACTAGCCATTTGAGGTATTTAAATTTATTAAAATTGGTCACATTAGTCACATTTCAAGTGTTCCAATTGTCATATGTGGCAAGTGGCTGCCATTTGGAAATGCCCACAGATATGGGACATCTCCTCCCTCAAGAACAATTCAGTGCCAACGCTGATCTAGGTAGATCAAAACCACGAGGTGGATTTTGAAGAATCTTTCTAGAAATCACATTGCTGTTCAATCTGCTCCTTTGGAAACACAAAAAGAAAAAGAAAAGGTTTGAAAACTCTCAAGGCCCTCCTGGCTATAGGTCAGCGTGTCCTTCAGAGGTGCCTGTTGTCACACAGCTGGTGGAGTTTGGAGGAAAACTATTTTTTAGTTAAAACCATGAAATTACCATTCCAACTAATTTTATGTCACCCAACCCCCAAGCTGCTCCAAAGTCCTGCTTAAAGTATAGTAATTACCTTGATGTAATCTGCTACTGTAAATTATTTACAACTAAATGGCTTAGAGGTTGGTCTTGATTTGTTTTGGAGACATTTATTCTTCACCATTTTAGTTTTCCTTGTGACTCAAATAACTTCCTTGGCCCTGACTTTCATCTCACCTCTACGCTTACCATGCAAATGGTCCTCCTCCAAAGCCAGCAGGTGGAAAAAACCTAGTGAATTGACTGCTACTGTTTAGTTAAACTGTATGAAATTGCCATTCTTAAAGGTTGCAAACTGTGCAGTATCAGCAATTTTATATAGTTCAAATGGAATAGTCCAGATGGAAATTCCTAGGAATTTAAGCATCACCGTCCTTCCTTATAAGCACAGCCAGCCAGCCAGGGCCCCACCTGGGATCACTTACAAGGGACAGGTTGCTGGGAAGACCCAGCAGTTCAGTGCAGTTACATTTGTCGATTTTTTTTTTTAAGCCTTTGTCATAAGCAAGGCACTGTGAGGGTAAACAGAAAGAAAGCAAACACTCTTTATTTGGGGAGGGGTGAAGTTGGGAAATGAAATCAATGTGCTAACCATAATTGCTGACGTTCTTTGCATGTTTACTACATGTTATTTTTAAGTTCTCTACATGAAATCATTTCCTCTTTATAACAACCCTATACATAAGCACTCTGAGTATCCCCATGTGATAAATGGGACAATTGGGCAGAGAGAGGTGAGCACTTCCCTTCAGGTCACACAGTGGTAAGCTGTGGGAGCCGGAGTGGAGCTGGTGCTCTGAACCTCCCCACCAGGCTGCCTGCAGGAGACACTGAAGGTAAGGGAGAGAGATACAAACTTCCGGGGTGGAGGGCCTGTCAGGGAGCAGGGCAGATAGTGCTCTGAGGGAGCTGAGGCCAAGAGCAAAGCCAGGAGCATGAGATGGTAACCAGTGTCCCTCTGCCATGAGGTGCAGAGCCCAGACATGAGATGGCAGAGCAGGACATGAGATGCAAACCAGCCCTCCGGCCTCTGTGAGAAGATGGGCTGACCCAGCACGCCCAGGGCCCTGGGAGGAAGGCATGTGGTAGACAGTGTATGACAGCTTTTGTGGTGGGTGAGTTTTGAGAAGGTTGCAGAGGCAGCTCTCGGGGCTGGGAGGGACAGAGGACCTGAAAGGCAGGGATGGTAGACAGGAATGTGTACAGGGAGGACCCAGGGGTGTTGAGAAGGAGTCTTCCAGACACAGCTGATCAAAAGATGCAGTGTCAGGCCAGTGTGGTCCCCAGATGGGTGAGATTCTGGCAAATTGCTTTTTCTTCTTTCTTTGTGGCAGAGGCCAACAGAGGCTGCTGCTCCTATCCTAGCTGAGAGTTGAGTATTTGATTTCTGTCTTAGGCAAACCCACGACCCCCACCTAATCCATCAGATGAGAAAGTTTCCTCTTTCCTTTGTGCAAGACCAACCCTGGCCAAGAAATCCTCACCCTCCCCTTCCTACCCTCCCACCTCCTTCCCTCCCCCTTCCCTGCAGGGGCCAGAATAAAGCTCACAACTTTACCTGCCCAGCAAGCCCGGTGGACAGAGGCGCAGGCCAGGCTGAGGAGCAGGGCGGCCCAGGTGGCAGAGGTGAGGTGCTGCATGCTGGCCAGGGAGGGGTGTGTGTCCTGCGTGGCCACCTCGCTACCAGCCCGTGGGAGCTGGAAAACAACTCTGCCAGAGGGGAACTTCTGTCTGCGTTTGGGGGTGGAGCAAAGGAAACTTCACCTGTCACACCTCACCCCTCTGGAAGGGGCCAGACTGTTGGCTGAGGGGAGGAAAGGAGGGGCAACTCGTGCCCTTCTCCCCTGAGCGCAAATTTTGCCTCTATTGAGAAAGACGGGGAGGAGAGGAGAGGAGGCTGGTGGCCTGTGGATTGCCACTGTCTCTGCAGGAGCGGCGTGGATGCCCTACTCCATTCAGCCTAGGATTTGCTGAGCACCTACTGTGTTCATGGCACTGTGCTAAAGCCTGGACAGCCCTGCTCTCAAAATGCTTTTGTTATAATCACACATTCTTTTTTTTTTTTCTTTTTCTTTTTCTTTTTTTTTTTAATTATAGATAAAAATATGCACCATAGATGTGGCCCAACCGTAATCACACATTCTTACAACCTGGAGTAGTGTTTCAGGAATGACTTGGGAAGGACACAGTACTTGGGGTTTCAGAGAAGGAGGCCACTTCTGCTAGTGGGAGACTTTATAGAAGAAAGTGACATCTGACTTACCTTGAAGGATGAATAGAATTTTGACAGCAGTACAGGGAAAAGGGCATTGCAGGGAGAAGGGACAGACGAGCAAAGCCCAGAGGTTAAAGTAGTGCTCTGAGGTCCACTGTGACCACAGGACAACTAAACACAGATGAGTCGTGGGGGAAAACAGGTTTGTGGCCTATGGTGCAGGTGGGGCATTTGGAAAAAAGGGAAGGTTTTGTGAAGATTCTGAGCTGAGTGGTAAGTTTGTGGGGGCTCTGCGTTCAGTTTATTGAATACCCACCGCATATCTGAAAGGCACCATCCTTGGTGTTTGAGACCAAGATGACAGAGACGTGGTCTCCACCCTTGAGGACAGCCCAGTCCAGCACTGGGACCAGGCAGAGAGCCGGGGGATGCATGATACAAGACTCAAATGCGGAGATCTTCCCCGGTCTAAGAGGGAGTGAAGAGAGCTGCCTGAGAGGCCCCGGGGAAGGAATTGTAGCGGAAGTGACGTGTTGTTGTGTGTAGGTGGGAGGTGATGGGCTTTCCACGTGAACGGACAGCGCATGCACAGGTGAGAGGGTGGTCTCTGTGCGTCCAGGTCTGGCACCTGGGGACGTGTGTGTGCTGAGTGTGAGGGATGGTCTTGGCCCTGTGGAAGGACAGGAGCCGCATGTAAGCTCAGGACGAGGCTGTCCTTACCACGGGCAGGTGCTTCTACTATAAAAATTTGTGCAAAGGTATAAATTAGTGGTGGCCCTGTGTTCCTGGCTTTGACCAGGAAGTGCTTCAGGAAGGTGTGAGCTTCGGACAGCGCACAGATCCAGTTTAGGCTGCCACTGGTGGAATGTTAAATAGTTACCAAACGGCCGCCACATGCCAGGCCCCTGGCAGGGTGAGTAAGACCGTACAGCTGTGTCAAGGTCCAGGGAGGGAGATGGACAAATAACGACAATGTGATGGGATAAGTGTGGCGAGGAGGTCGCGACAAAGAATGGGCAGATCATGGAAGAGGGCTGGGAACTGAACTGGAGGATTCAGAGAACATTTCACAGTGGAGGTGGTGTCCTGGTGCAGTCCCCAGGCCCAGAAGCAGGGAAGTGTACATGCCCCAGAGGATGAACTTGTGCTCCTTGACTGGGGAGTAATAAGTGATTTGCTGTCCTGGGGGAGGTGTCTAGTTAGACTAAGAACAGATTGGAAATGGTCCTGAATGCTACACAGAGGAAACTGGAGTGCCATCTGTAACGTAGACCTATTTGTATTTCTGAAACATGGAAGTTTGATCTGAGACCCACAGACCTGGATTCAGGGAGATCACGGGGTACAAGATGCTATCACAAAAGTCTCGCCACAGATCATAAGGGCCTTGAAAGAAGAAGTTAGACTGAGATGGACAAGAGGAAGGATGAAGTAGGAGGCATTTAGGAGGCCAAATCAACTGAAGGGAACAGGAAAGGCAACCAGGACGAGGGCAAAGTTTCTAGTGGGGTGTGAAGTGAGTGGCCGCAGAGCCACCTTGGGACTGAATTTTAGCCCTGCCTTTTTTATAGGCTGGGTGACCCTGGACAAGTTACTTAATACTTCCAAGCCTCAGTTTCCTTATCTGAGCAATGATAGGACTGTAGTTTTTATTGCAGAGGTTGTGAAGACTTAAAATAATCCACATGAAGCCCTTTGCTCAGTGTAATAGGTGACAAGTCCTATACGCAATAAATGTTGGTCACTATTTTAAAACAAAAGACATAATACAGGGCGGTGCCTGTAGCTCAGTGGGTAAGGCGCTGGCCCCATATACTGAGGGTGGTGGGTTCAAACCTGGCCCCGGCCAGCTGAAACAGCAATGACAACTGCAGCAACAACAACAACAACAAAAGCCGGGCGTGTTGCGGCAGCACCTGTGGTCCTAGCTACTCGGGAGGCTGAGGCAGGAGAATTGCTTAAGCCCAAGAGTTGGAGATTGCTGTGAGCTGTGATGCCACAGCACTCTGCCGAGAGCAACAAAATGAGACTCTTGTCTCACAAAAAAAAAAAGAGTCATAATACATAGGAAATACCTGAGAAAAGGAAGAAAGCATTAAGGAAAAATAATGCTATGTATGTACTGATTTATTTATATCCCACCTTAGTCCACAAAGGGTTTAAGGAAGTGTATCTACAATTACTAGAGCTAAATAAAATAAATTTAGCCAGGGCTCAGTGCCTACAGCTCAGTGGTTAGGGTACTGGCCATATACACTGGCACTGGTGGGTTTGAAAGCAGCCCAGGCCTACTAAACAACAATGACAACTACAACAACAACACAAAATAGCTGGGCCTTGTGGTGGGCACCTGTAGTCCCAGCTACTTGGAAGGCTGAGGCAAGAGAATCACTTAAGCCCAAGAGCTGAAGATTGCTGTGAGCTGTGACGCCGCAGCACTCTGAGGGCAACATAGTAAGACTCTGTCTCAAAAATAAATAAATAAATAAATAAATCTAGCTGGGCACAGAAGTCCATGCCTGTAATCCCAGCACTTTGGGAGGCTGAGACACAAGGATCGCTTGAGGCCAGAAGTGCCAGAGCTGCCTGGTAAATGGTGAAACATTATCGCTAAAAAAACAAAACAAAACAAAAATTAGCCAGGTATGCTGACACATACCTGTAGTCCCAGCTACTAGGGAGGCTAAGCCCAGGAGTTCAAGGTTACAGTGATTAAGCCATTGTACTGCAGTCTGGATGACGGAGCAAGACCTTATCAGTAAAAAAGAAAAAAAAAAAAATTAAATTTAAAATAAATGTGAAGAAATGAGGCAAAAAGAAATTTAGGGTAAGAAATATAAGATGGGCGATGAGTAAACTTACAGTACAAAATGCCCTGTGTGTTTTCATTTCCACTTTTTGACCATGTATGTTTTCTAAGCTTTCTAGTAGACAGTTGTGAACAGAATAACATGATCGCATATGTGACTCATGGATGGAAACAGCAGGAGAGGCACAATTGCTTTTGATACAAAAACCAGAAAGAAATTTTTCCAGTCAGACCCCACAGACAGGACATTGCTTAACACAATGAACACAGCGCTCAGTATTTGCCTCACAGCAAACCCCACGGTGAACTTCATAGGGCATCACTGATTTATCCAGGAGGCACTAGAGATAATAGCAGTGCCTGGAATTTTCAAGGGACTTAAAAATGCTTGAGACCTGAAAAAAATGTTCTCAGGTCCAAAATATGAACAAAGACAAAAAAGCTGGGCAAAATAAATCATTACTTCAAAAGCGGAGTTTATAATTCATTTCAAACAGTTTAAATAGAAATGATTTCATGAGGGATGTTGGGTGCATTTTAATAAGGTTTAATGTGAGCAGAGCACGTCCCGTCCCTCCTAAACGGCCAGAGCCTGGGACTTGCAGAGATTAAAACGGCCCTGCCTCGAGTAGTCCGAGTAGTCTTAGGTGGATTTAACATCTGCAGGCCTAAACTGGCAGCATCTTATCGGGTCATCTCAGAGAAAGCTTTTCTGGGAAGCTGGATGTGCAGGGGAAGGGTAATGTTTTGTCCCTCCTTCCCTTTTTTGTCATTGTTATTTGATCTGAGACTGTTTTAGAGGAGCTGTTTGCAGGATAAACATTCCCTTATCAACAGATGGGAAGGACTTTGTTATCCTAAAAGAGGACCAGGCCACTGATAACTGGTTAATTCCCAAAGAAAGAGTTGCAAGGTAACTGGCTTACCAGTGTCTCTGGTATCAGCTGTTTTCAACAGGCCTCCACCTACTAATTCGGTGGGGCCCGTTTCCTCATTCAGTGACTCTCTCGTTTATTCTGTGGCGGGTTTACTTTGGAGGGTGTACCAGGAAGTTGAATTGCTCAAAGCTAGATGTTCAGAGGGTACTTTCTTAAGACTTTTTTTTTTTTTTTTTTTTTTTTCTTCCAAGAGTTGAGACAGGTATTTGGTTACACTTACCTTTTTAAAAGTTCAGGTTAAACTGTGGGCAGGCTCCATGGTGGCGTTTGGGATGGGGTGGCCTACAGGATGGGGCTCCAGGCTCTTCACTGCCTCTAAGTTTTATCTGTCATCCTGATAAGGTTGTGTTTGAAAAAGAAAAGAAGGGGACAGAGTGTCTTCAGTAGTCTGTGGCCTGGAATGGCCAGGATCTATGGCAAGAATACTTTTATCTGAAAGAAGCTTCTCTTTTGTGATCCTGATAGATGCTTTCCTGCCTGCCCATCTCCACCGGCCTTGGAACTGGGGCTCTCATCTCCAGTTAATACAAAATCCATTCGGAGGGGAACTGTGGCTCTGTGCCTGAATTCTCTAACTTCCTAACTCCTCTAACATCACTGTGGTCGCTGGCTCTTCTGTGAGTGGCTCTGTTGGGATCCTGTTCTCATAAAATCATGTCGGGTGCTGGGCCTTTGAGGGACCAAAACGTGTAGACGTGGGCCCCAGCTGCCCTTACTACTCTGTGGAGGAGCGTACCCTCACTTACTGTCGCTCACTGATGGCTCTATAATTTGGAGAGAATGAGGAGGGTCCCTTTTTTTCTTTTCTTTTTCTTTTTTTTTTTTTGAGAGAGAGTGTCACTCTGTTGCTGAGGCTAGATAGAGTGCTGTGGCATCAGCCTAGCTCACAGCAACCTCAAACTCCTGCCTTCAAGTGAGCCTCCTGCCTCAGCCTCCCAAGTAGCTGGGAGCCCTCCACAACAATTTTTTCTAATTTTTTTTTTTTTTTTTTTTTTTTTTTTTAGGAACAGGGGTCTCATTCTTGCTCAGGCTGGTCTCGAACTCCTGAGCTCAAGGGATCTTCTTGCCTCAGCCTCCCAGAGTGCTCGGGTTGCAGGTGTGAGGTACGATACCCAGCTGAGGAGTGTCCTTTTAAGAAAAATGGACAAACCCAACCTTGACCTCAGCCCACAGAGTTGCCCACAAGGCCAGGAAACTGCCATCTGGAATCATTTTGAACAGTTCCCAGGATAATTTATCAGCTTGTTCCTAACTCAGAATTGCAATGGGAGGGGGTGATAGTGTGTGGCCAGGGTAGACGCTGGGGGTTAAGAACAACGGGCTTTCCTCTTGGCTGAAGCTGCCTCTTACGGGAGCCCTCACTCCCTCCCATCCTCTCTGAAGTGTATTTCTTAACTTCCACACATACAAGTTGGAGGCTTTCTAGTTAGTCTTCTGTTCTTGACTTTCAGCTTAATTGCACTGCAATCTGCCCACATACTTTTCTGATTTCTGTTGTTTGAGATTCCTGGAGAGCCATCATATGGTTGACTTTTATAACTGGCGGTGCTTGACAAGAATGTGTGAGGTCCAGTTGTGGGGCTCAGTGCCCTGTGTAAGTCCATTAGATCAAGAGAGATGTGTGGTTCAGACTTCCATATTTTTGTTAAAAAATTTGGTCTGCTTATTCTTTTGAACACTGAGACAGATGGTTTCTCCTCTGTTGTTTTGTCAATTTTTGCATTAAATATTTAAGGCTATAATTGAAGTACATACAAATACAGAATTGTGACACTTTCCTGGCAAATTTAACTTTCTTTTAAAAATAATTTTGTAATATCCCACTCTATCCCTGGTGATGCATTTTGCTGTAAAGTTTACTTTGCCAGATATTGCTATAGCTATACTCGTTTTCATTTGTTTCATTTTGCCTCCTAAATCATGTTCCATCATTCTACCTTAGACTTTTCTAAGACTTTGTGTTGGATTTTTTTAACAACCCAGCCTGATCATTTTTTCTTTAATTTGGCCACTTGATCTGTTTACATTGCCTGTATTTCCCTATGTGTTTAGGTTTAAATCTATCATCTTACTGAGTGTTCTCCGGTGTTTCCAGCTTTCGAATGTTCCTTTTTTCTTTTTTCTCACTACTTTTGAATTGCACTTTCTGTTATTCCATTTTTTTTAGAGACTACCACATGCATTTTTAACATTCCAAAATCTAATACTAATTGGCACATTTACCATTTTCACAGATATGTGAAGACCTTGAGAGTTTAACTCTGTTTGGCTCGGCGCCTGTGGCTCAAGCAGCTAAGGCGCCAGCCACATACACCTGAGCTTGCGGGTTTGAATCCAGCCCGGGTCTGCCAAACAACAATGATGGCTGCAACCAAAATTAGCCAGGCGTTGTGGCTGGTGGCTGTAGTCCCAGCTACTTGGGAGGTGGAGGCATGAGAATCGCTTGAGCCCAGGAATTGAAGGTTACTGTGAGTTGTGATGCCACAGCACTCTACCCAGGATGACAGCTTGAGGCTCTGTCTCAAAAAAGAAAAGAAAATTTAACTCTGTTTATTCACTTTATTATATATATATATATATATATATACATAATTTTAACGAATAAGTCATTATTATTATTTTATAAGTGAATATATAAGTGAAATCTATTTAAATTCATTCACAGATTGGCCAATGTGTTGTTCTGGATTCCTTTCTCCATGTCTAGTCTTCCATCTGCAATCATTTTCCTTCTCTTGAAGAATACCATTGGCATGCCCTCCGTGGGGTGATTAATGTTCTCAGTTTTTGTTTGTCTGGAGATGTTTTTATTCTTCATTCTTGAAAATTGTTTTCATTGTGTGCAGAATTTGAGGTTAGCAGATATTTTCTTTCAGTGCTCTGAAGGCACAATTCTATTTCTTTTGACGTCTGTTGCTTCTAGCGGGAACTGTTTACTTAATTGGGGCTCCCCTGTAGGTTATTTGTCTCCATTTTCTTTGGGTTTTGTTGTTGTTGTTTTTGTTGTTTGTTTTTGAGATAGTCTCACTCTGTTGCTTGCACTGGAGTGCAGTGACATCATCATAGCTCACTGTAACCTCAAACTCCTGGGCTTAAGCAATTTTCCTGCCTCAGCCTCTCAAGTAACTGGGACGACAGGTGGGTGTCACCAGATCTGGCTAAGTTTTAAATTTTTTTGTAGAGATAAACTCACGATGCTGTCCAGGCTGGTCTTGAATTCCTGGTCTCAAGTGATTCTCCCATAGTGTGAGGGATTATACGTGCAAGCTACCATGCCTGGCCCTCTTTAATTGTTATGAACATTTTTTTTTCTTTCTTCTTTTGGGGAGGAGGACAGAGTCTCACTCTGCAGCCCTGGGTAGAGTGCCATGGTCTCATTATAGCTCACAGCAACCTCAAACTCCTGGGTTCAAGTGATTCTTCTGCCTCTGTTTTTTTTTTTTTTTTTTTCTTTTCTATTTTTAGTGGAGAACAGGGTCTTACTCTTGGTTAGGCGGCTCTTGAACTCCTGAGCTCAAGCAATCCACCTGTCTCAGCTTCTCAGAGTGCTAGGATTATAGGTGTGAACCACCATGCCTGGTCATGAAGATTTTTTTTTTTTTTTTTTAATTTTTATTATAAGTATTGTTTATTTTTATTTATTTATTTATTTTTTGGCTGGGGCCAGGTTTGAACCTGCCACCTCTGGTATATGGGGCTGGCACCCTACTCCTTGAGCCACAGGTGTCACCCAGATTTTTGTTTTGCCTTTGGGTTTTAGTACTTTTATGCTGATGTGCTTAGGTATGGATTTCTTTTTATTTTTCTTATTTGGATTTTATAGGCAATGGAATATGGAGTTTGATGTCTTTGATAAGTTTTGAAAAGTTCTCAGCCATTAAATACTACTTCTGTCCCTTTCTCTCTCTCTTTTTTAAACTGGACATGTTTATTAATTAAACTATCACTTAAAATAAACATGTTTTAAAACTCCTTTTTTTTTTTTTTTTACAACTATGTACACTTTTCGCTTTTACATTCACTTTCTTAGAGAGCTTACAGCATTAGTATTTTTGAACTATTAAAGTATTTTTCTTTATCCCTATCACAGGGAGTTAACACTGATGGACTTTAGACACATTTTACTTTTATTTATTTTTTTCTCTTTTTCTCTAACCAGAAGCTTGAAAGAACACAAGGGGAAAAAAAAAAGATCTGTTATACATGATGAAGTTGTCAAGAAATGTCTTATTTCTAGAAAAGAATGTGACTCTGATCACGTATAGTTAGACCTTTCCAGTGTATCCTTTAATTTTCTTCCCTTCCTCTTCATTCTCCATTTTTTTGTTTTCCTGTATTTTATTCTGGTTATTTTCTTTTGTCCTATCTTTTATTGAGTCTCTTGTCATCTGTGTCTAACGCTCTTTTATAACTATGAATTGGGTTCTTAATTTTAATTATTTTAGTTTTAGTTTCAGAATTTCTACTTTGTTCATTTTTATACGTATTTTTTCCTTTGCCAAACTATTTAGTCCTGTTTTCCATCTTCATGAACTGAGGGAACATAATTATTTAAATATCTGTTTCTGATAACTTCAATATTTTCTGCCCTTCCTCCCATCATCTGTTTCTATTGTTCATTATTTCTGCTGGTTTTCATTCATGGGGTTATGTTTCCTTGTGTACCTGGTTATTTTTTATAGTGAGCAAAGTTGTGATTTCACACAAGGATTTATAGAAATTAATTGAGACCTAGGATGATGTTACTTTCCTATAGATATGCTTTTTGTTATTGTTGCTTTAATCAGATGCTTGGGGGAAAAATAATCTATCATCATGTCAGTCTTGTCTCAGTAATTGAGAGGATTTGTGGCTAAGCTGTAGACTTTCTTTTCTTTTTTTTTTTTTTGTAGAGACAGAGTCTCACTGTACCGCCCTCGGGTAGAGTGCCATGATGTCACACGGCTCTCAGCAACCTCTAACTCTTGGGCTTCTGCGATTCTCCTGCCTCAACCTCCCAAGCAGCTGGGACTACAGGCGTCCGCCACAATGCCCGGCTATTTTTTTGTTGCAGTTTGGCTGGGGCTGGGTTTGAACCCGGCACCTTGGCTGGTGCCTTAGCTGCTTGAGCACAGGCGCTCCCCCAAGCTGTAGACTTTCTAAGTGTCATTTTATTTTGATCACTTTTCCTCTATGGTGCAGCTCTTTAGAAATTTTTTCCCCAAGGAAAAAATAATCAGAGGTGAGCCCAAAAATAAATGTCCAAGTTTCTTCCTCTCAACCTTACACTCCTGTGGCTCAAGCGGCTAAGGCACCAGCCCCATACACCTGAGCTGGCAGGTTTGAATCCAGCCCAGGCCCGCCAAACAACAATGATGGCTGCAACCAAAAAAAAAAAAAATAATAATAAATAAAAAAATAGCTGGGCATTATGGCAGGTGCTGTAGTCCCAGCTACTTGGGAGGTAGACAGGAGAATCGCTTGAGCCCAGGAGTAGGAGGTTGCTATGAGCTGTGATGCCATGGCACTCTACCGAGGGTGACAGCTTGAGTCTCTGTCTCAAAAAACAAACAAAAAAAGTCACACTGTTTATAAAAGCAAAAGCTTAGAAGTGGCTTAAATTGGATAAAAAGATAGCTATTAAAAGCGATTTCTTTTTTGCAGTTTTTTGCTGGGGCTGGGTTTGAACCCACCACCTCCAGCATATGGGGCTAACATCCTACTCCTTTGAGCCACAGGCGCCACCCATAAAAGTGATGTTTTAGAATAACATTTAATTATTTGGGAGAAAACTTGCCATATAATATAAAGCAGAAAGAGCAAGATACAAATCTACATATCACTATAATTCCAGTTTTGTAATATACACACATATACAAAGAAAAAATTTTGCAAAGAATCCATTAAAATGTTAGTAGTGGTCATATCTAGGGTATACAACTTTGTGTGGTTTTTATTTTCTTTTTTATATGTTTGTATTTCAAAAAAATTTTTTTTCCAAAAAATTTTAAATAATGTATATTACTCTTATAATCAAGAAATAAAATAAAGTTAATACATTTTAAAAGAGTTTTCACAGGAAATCAATACAGTCACAATTTAGCAGATAGAAAACAGTACCTGTCCAATTGCCTGGGGAAGTTTTTCAATGTTAAGGAATCTTCTTTTTCATTTTAAAAAATCTGAAGTTTTAAGTTTCATATGGTGAAGAGAACTGCTTATCAATAGCCTTTGTGCTTAGAGTGCTCAAAATCTACCATAAGATGTACAAACATATCCAAGAATGTTCAGGATATAAAGAAGAATAGAAACAAGATACAGAAAAAACATAGAATTTCAGTTAGAATCTCCATGTTGGGAAGGAACTTCAGAATCCATCTGGCCCAATCCTTAACCTAGTAAGAATGCCCTCCTACAAAGAAAGTAGTGTGTTATGGAGTTTGCCATAGCTGCATTTGATCTGTGCTGCCTCTCAACCTTCTGCTTAAATGCCTCAAGTGACCAGTTTCTCAGTCATTTTTAAGGCAGCCATTCCTCTGTGGGAAAGTTTGTGAGTTAGTAGCATCAAACAGGTAAGGGCATTTTAAGGAGACGTTAATAAACAATGGGAGGAAATGGCCTTTTCAGCTCTGGGACTCTGTGGTGGACGATTTCTGGCTCACTGCAATTAGTCCTATCATTGGCACAAAATATTTCTGTTGGCAAAACAGTGCTTGTGGTCAGATTCAGCTTTTTGTTTAATAAATAGAGATGTGAGTTCTAAAAGAGTAACTTTAAGCAAAGGTTTTTGGAAATATGCTGCAGGTTTGTGATAAACATTCAGCCAATTTTTCTTTTCTAGTTTCGTTCACTTAAAACTGAAAGGAACCAGATGGTCGCATCGGAGATGGTTTGGCTCGATCTTCTCGACGTCCAACTTCTCTCCTACTGTGTTTGGTCTCTTTTGTAACTTTCCTTCATTCTGTCTCTCTCACCATCATGTTCTTTCTCTCTCTTTCTCAGATTCTTTGTCCATATATTTTATTTTATTTTGAGACAGGGTCTCACTCTGTCACCTGGGCAGGAGTGCAGTGGCATGATCACAGCTCACTGCAGCCTGGAACCTCTGGGCTCAATTGATCCTCCTACCCCAGCCTCCCACATAGCTGGGACTACAGATATGGGCCACCCCACCCCCAAGCTCCCTCATATTCTCTTGTTGGCTTCTCCGACACAACGAGCCCCGAGTCAGAAGTCCTGGATTCCAGTTTTCATGTTGTCACTTCCTGTGTGCCTTTGGAGAAGTCACATAACTTTGATGTCAATGCTACCCGAGAGATGGGGCGAGGACCGTCTAGGAAGAGAACACGGGGGAAATGCAGAGGAATGGAGCCTTCCATCCTCAAAGGAAGACCCTCGGCTGGGGTTCTCAGGGGTCCTTAGAGGAACAAATGATCCCCAGAAGTTTTGCTGTGTACAGGGCCAAACACAAAGGGCACCGGGTCCTGCAAGAAATTGACTGGAAAGACCAGTGTCAGGAGCCCTGTATTCTGCTCCTGGCTCTGCCGGCTATTAGCTGCAGGACCTTGGGCAAAGCACCTCCCCTCCACGGGCTTCTGTCTTCTCACCTCTCAAGTAAGGGGCTTAGGTTAGATGATCTTTGAGTTTTCTTCTAGCGGTAAAATCCCATGCATTTGTGCTCTGTGTAGGATATTAAATGGAAAAAGATGAGAAGTAAGCTGGTATATTTAAATT
Source organism: Loris lydekkerianus (assembly GCA_963574355.1). Classification (NCBI taxonomy): domain Eukaryota; kingdom Metazoa; phylum Chordata; class Mammalia; order Primates; family Lorisidae; genus Loris; species Loris lydekkerianus. The sequence continues at coordinate 6,398 of CAUYPK010057748.1, read as the reverse complement.
CCTTTCTTTCTTCTGTAGAAAGTGGAGGTGAAAGTTATGAAAAGAAAACTCACTAGTGTAGTTTCGAGTAAATATTATAGAAAAGCCAAACAAGGGGGGAGGTGCTCCCAAGTGAAAAACTTGGGCTGTAGATGAAAAGATCCACTTATGACAAACTCCAAGGCATTCTGTTCTTTCATGATAAAATGTTATTTTGTTAAATCTCATTTCCAGTTTGTGATGTGGCAAGTGAAGACAGGAATGAAAGGCATGTAAAGCCTCCCTGCTGGAGACAAGAAGAGAAACAGAGGCAGGATCAAGGCACGTGGAGGTAGAGAAGATGGAAGAGGGGCTGCATGGGGGAAGGTCTTCTGAGGAAGGAGGTGGCTGTATGCTGAGGGCGGAGAGGTGGAGGGGCAGAGCGGATGAGATGGAGCTGGAGGATGGAGCTGCCTGTGAGAGCCACCAGGGGAGTGCTATGTCCCTGAACGTGATCTCTAGCTCAGAAAGTGGCAGAACCGCAGTGAGGGTCACATAAACGTCGGATGGCACCAGTGTGAGCTGAGACACATTGCTGGAGAAGGTCGGGCCAGGAGGTCGTGGAAATGTACATGGCAGGGAGGGCTGCTCCTGGTCCCAGCATACAGAAATTAGACCTTAGTGTGCCAATACACAAAGTCTCCACTATTACTGTCAGTGAGTTGCATTTAGTTGTGTGTGCACATGCATACATGCGTGCTCACAGTCGAGGAAGTTGAGTGTCATTCCCTCTCGTTTTAGCAACCTCAAATCACTCTTGTGCGTCTTGAGCACTTTCTCTATTAGTGCATATAATGAAGGATTGTGGATGATGGGGTAAGTGCCTGGCCAGTGCTGGAGAAGTGTTAGGCTTAAGTGGATTGTGAAATCAGTTATCTGAATGAAGATGATCTAGCTGGATTTCAGTTCAGAAGAATTAGACCCTACTTTTGGAAAAGTCAGACTGATATTTTCTACCTAGACTATTATTTTTGGATTAAGTTCCTTGCAAGATTTTTTGCTTGCTCTCTACTTAGGCCTTTTTTATTTTCTGAATGATGATGATCTGTAAATTGATCTCATACAGCTGAACTTGTGGTTGTGCACAATCTCCTCCTAATCCTGGGTACAAGGACACGGGGCACAGGAGGCCCTCTGTTTAAAGGAATGTCCACTTTAAAGTGATGTAAGTGGAACGCTCAGCTCTTCACCCTCAAGAGCCATTTTATAGAAAGTCCTTGGGGCATGAAACTGCCTTGCCGGAGACCTTCCAGGACAAGTTAAAGTGGCTACAACTGGCAGTGTGCCCCAGATTTGTCTAGAGAATGGGGACAGTAATATTAAACACTGAATGTCAAAAACAGGGTTTTTTTGGATAATATAGAGGTTTGGTTCTGCTGTCGCAAAGTTGTTTTTCTCAAGACTTAATGCCAGATTTAACTGTTGCCTTCATAGCATTGTGTTGAGAATTTTGAGCGTCTATATGATGATAAATAGGAGAATTACTTGCTTTTTTAAAGAAGTCAGTGTGGGGCGGTGCCTGTAGCTCAGTGAGTAGGGCCCCAGCCCCGCACACCGAGGCTGGTGGGTTCAAGCCCAGACCGGACCTGCTAAACAAAAATGACAACTCAACCAAAAAATAGCCAGGCATTGTGGTGGGTGCCTGTAATCCCAGCTACTCGGGAGACTTGAGGCAAAAGAATTGCTTAAGCCCAAGAGTTTGAGGTTGCTGTGAGCTGTGACAACATGGCACTCTACCAAGGATGACATAGTGAGACTCTGTCTCAAAAATAAATAAATAAAAAGTCAGTGAAAGGACCATTATGGTGACTCACACCTGTAATCCTAGCGCTCTAGGAGGCCAATGCAGGAGGATCCTTTGAACTCAGAAGTTTGCGAGGATTCTTTGAACTCTGAGCAAGAGTGAGACTCCATTCCAACTCAAAATATAAAAACTAGCCTGGCATCGTGGTGGGCACCTGTAGTCCCAGCTACTTGGGAGGCTGAAGCAGGAGTATCACTTGAGCCCAGGAGTTTGAGGTTGCTGTGAGGTATGTGTTGACACCACAGCACTCTAACTTGGGCAACAGAGTAGGACTCTGTGTCAAAAAAAAAAAAAGTCTGTGGGGCGGCACCTGTGGCTCAGTCGGTAAGGCGCTCGCCCCATATACTGAGGGTGGCGGGTTCAAACCCGGCCTCAGCCAAACTGCAACAAAAAAATAGCCAGGCGTTGTGGCGGGCGCCTGTAATCCCAGCCACTGAGGAGGCTGAGGCAAGAGAATCGCCTAAGCGCAGGAGTTGGAGGTTGCTGTGAGCTGTGTGACGCCACGGCACTCTACTGAGGGTGATAAAGTGAGACTCTGTCTCTACAAAAAAAAAAAAGTCTGTGACACAAATAATTAAAGAATTAAGAGTGTTCCTTCTGGCTTTGGGTGAGCCGTTTAGCCTCATTGCTCCTTACATTTCTGCAAAAGACTGGATCGAACTCCTTCTTTGCCTGCTCCTCTCCAGTCACCATAAGTTGCGTGGGGGCCAGAGCTGTTTGGTTCCTCTCCAGTCACCATAAGTTGTGTGGGGGCCAGAGCTGTTTGGTTCCTCTCTCCTCCTATCCCTCTTCCTTCACTCTCGAGACTCACAGTAGAGCACCAGGAAGTTGATTTTGCTTTGGGACAAACTGGACTGTGGTTGCTAGCACTTTCCCTGTTCCAACTCTGCACGAGGCAGCCATGTTCTGAAATGCTGCCCCTAAAAAACTGAGCTCAGACAGGAAACTTCTAGAGACATGGAAAGGATGTCTTTCACGATTCAAAGGGATCATCTCAAATGTACATGACGAGTGAGGAAAAGTAGAAGTTCCCATTTTTTAGATGTGCTTTGCAACTAGTGCTCACGGAATTTGGGGGGGGAGTTATCAACTATCTCTTCCCTCGGAGACATAAATAAACCCCCAGGTGGTGCTTCATTTTCTCTTCAGCTCCTACTCTGCTCCCTCCTCTCCACAGCCTGAGATTTTCCAGGAGTTGCTTGTTCTTGATTTCTGTGTGCCTCTGTTCTTTACCAACCACTGATTTGCTCACTCTCCAGTTCTTGTTTTGAATTTTGTCCCCTTCACTCCATTTAGTTCATTAAATATGAAATGTCCAATTCCAAATCAAAAATTTTGTTTTTTATAACTCAAGCAAGAAGCAGCACAAATAATCAAAGTATGCACCTAAACTATAGACAGTTTGGCCATCTTTTATTTATTTATTTATTTTTTTTTTGAGACAGAGTCTCACTATGTTGCTCTCAGTAGAGTGCTATGGTGTCACAGCTCACAGAAACCTCAAACTCTTGGGCTTAAGAGATTCTCTTGCCTCAGCCTCCCAAGTAGATGGGACTACAGGTGCCTGCCACAGTGCCCAGCTATTTTTTGGTTTTAGCTGTCATTGTTTAGCAGGCCCGGGCTGGGCTTGAACCCGCCAGCTTTGGTGCATGTGGCCAGTGCCCTACTTACTGAGCTACAGGTGCCAAGCCCAGTTTGGCCATCTCAATGGTAGCTTATGTATACCAGTAGCAAAGAAGCCTGGTGATGAACTTGTGAAAGGCATTTTCCACAGCTTCTTGAGAATGGAATATTTTCCCTTGAAAGAAGTGGTCCACCTCCTGGAGGAAGAGGTGGTCAGTTGGTGCAAGGTCTGGTGAATGTGATGGATGATAGCGAGTTTCCAGGTCCAGCTTTTTTCATTTGAGCAGCGTTTTTTGTGCCACATGTGGTTGAGTGTTGTCTTGCGAGAGGACTGGCCTGTCCTTACTGACCAGCCTCGGCTGCTTACTCTCAGGCATCCTCATCATGTCGTTAACTTAGTTGCAGCAGACATCTGCTGTAATTGATTGACCAGGTTTCATGAAGCTGTAGTGGACCATCAATAGACACCATCAGTTTTTTTTTTGGCAAATACTTGCTTTTGGACTGTGTTCTGACACTTCATCTCTATGCAACCATCGTGCTGGACACTTGTGATTATCCAAAAGAATCCATTTTTCATCACAAGTAACAATACGGTGACAAATGGTTCGTCTTTATGTTGTGACAGCAAAGAAAGGCAAACTTCAAGATGATTTCTCTTCTGAGGCTGGTTTAATTCATGTGGAACCCATTTATCCAGCTTCTTTACCTTGCCAATTTGTTTTGAATGGGTCAGTATCGTTGGAATAGTAACATCAAATCTTGCTGCTAATTCATACGTAGGTTGAGATGGATTCGCTTCCACTGCAGCTTTCAGCGCATCATGATCCACCTTGGTCTCAGGTCATCACATGGTTCATTTTCAAGATGAAAATCATCAGAATGGAACTTTTCAAACCATCGATGTACTACATGTTCATTGGCCACATCCTTCCCAAATACGTCATGATATTTTGAACTGTATTATTTTCACAATGTGACTCATATTCAAAAATAGTATGAATTTTTGACTTATCCATGCTTTCACAAAAATTGTTCTAGCAAAAAATTTGAGGCCAGGTGCAGAGGCTCATAACTACAATCCTAGCATTTTGGAAGGATAAAGCTGGAGGATCACTTGAGCTCAGGAGTTCAAGACCAGTGTGAACAAGGGCGAGACAGTCTCTACTAAAAAATGAAAATTAGCTGGGCATCCTGGCATGTGCCTGCAGTCCCAGCTACTTGAGAGGCTGAGCCAGGAGGATTGCTTAAGCCCAAGAGTTTGAGGCTTAAGTCATCTGTGATGACGTCAATGCACTGTACCAAGGGTGACAGTGACAAACTGTCTCAAAAAAAAAAAAAAAAAAAAAAAAAAAAAAGGCCCTGAAAGATTATCACAAGCCAAAACATGAGTTTGAAAGAATGAGGATGTACTTTCAGAATAAAAAAATAACTTGCAAAAAGTGGCCAAGTAAAATGTTGTAGATCAACTACCAAACTTAGTACTTAAGAAAATTGGACATTTCTTACTTAATAACCTGATATCCATCATGTCCCCCTTAGCCTACAGAAGCTTCTCAGTCCTCCTCTTTATGATCACTCCATGATTCTTGAAACATTTTCTTCTCTTGAGTTCTGATTCTTTTGGTCATCTTTTCCCCTCTGTTTCCTGTCTGTCTGCCTTTCCTGGTCTTGAGATCCTTGAGGTTCTCTATCTTCAGGCCTGGACTTCTCTTTCTTCCCTTGGTTATGGTTGAATTGTGGCCCCCTTCAAATGTGTAGGCTGAATTCTTAACCTTGAGTACTTTAGAATATGACTTTATTTGGGCATCTTTGCAGAGGTAATTGATTAAGGCAAGTTCATACTGGAGTGGGGTGGGCCAGTCCAGTATGACTGGTGTCCTTATAAAGGGGGGGGAGACTGGACATAGACACACACAAGTGAATATGAAAGTGGAGATTGGAGTGATGCCTTTGGCAAGGAGCACCAAAGATTGTCAGGAAACCACCAAAAGCAAGGGGAGAGACAGGAAACAGATTCTCCATCCCAGGTCTCAGAAGGAATCAAGCCTGCTGACATCTTGATCTCAGACTCTGGCCTCCAGAACTGAGATAGTAAATTTCTGTTGTGTAGGCTTGGTGCCTGTAACTCAGAGGCTAGGGCGCAGGCCATATACACTGGGGCTGGCGGGTTCAAACCTGGCCAGGGCCTGCCAAACAACAATGACTACAACAACAACAACCACAACAACAACAACAACAAAAATAGCCAGGCATTGTGGCGAGTGCCTGTCGTCCCAGCTACTTGAGAGGCTGAGGCAAGAGAATCACTTAAGCCCAGGAGTTTGAGGTTACTGTGAGCTGTGATGCCACAGTCTACCAAGTATACATAGTGAGACTGTCTCAAAAAAAAAAATTTTTTTTTCTGTTGTGTAAGCCACCTGGTTTGCGGTATGTTGCTGTGGTGGCCATACCTAACTAATGCACCTTTCTACTCTCCCCCCAGACTAGTGGTTCTCTAAAGCTTTGGTCTTGGGGCCTCTTTACACTGTTAAAAATTTTTGAGATCAGGAACAAGGCAAGGATGTCCTCTCTCACCATTCCATTTCAACATTAGGCTGGAAGTCCTAACTGAAGCTATAATATAAGAAAAGGAAATTACGAGTATACCTATTGGGAAGGAGAAATAAAACTATATTTACAGATGAATTAATTGTCCATATAGAAAATCTGAAAGAATTAACAACAAAGAAAACCCTCCTGGACTAAGTTTTTGTATAGCAAATTCCCTTTTCTTTTTTATGAAATCATATATACATAGATCATGAATACATTTATGCCTTTGTGGGATTCAATGTGTTGACTATTTGTACAAATTGGAGTGCTTACATCCTACTAATTAACATAGCTTTCACCTCATTTACTTAATCACAGTGTTAAGACATTTGTGTTCAATACTTGATAGATTTGACTT
>CAUYPK010057747.1:0-25480 GCA_963574355.1 Loris lydekkerianus | reverse complement strand
TTCATATGAAAGTGTGAGTGAAATTGGTTTCATAGTAGTACTGAGTACATTGGATTTTTTTTTTCCATTCCTGAGATACTTTACTAAGAAGAATATTTTCCAGCTCCATCCATGTAAACATAAAAGAGGTAAAGTCTCCATCATTTTTAATGCTGTATAGCATTCCATGGTTTACATATGCCATAATTTATTAATCCATAAATTGGATTAATTTATGGGTCCAAGGGCAGTTGGGCTTCTTTCATGACTTGGCAATTATGAATTGAGCTGCAATGAACAATCTGGTGCAAATATCTTTGTTGCCAAATGATTTTTGGTCTTTTGGATATACACCTAGTGAAGGACTTGCAGGATCAAACAGCAGGTCAACATTTAGATCCCCGAGTGTTCTCCAAACTTCCTTCCAAAAAGCACATACTAGCTTGCTTTCCCACCAGCAGTGCAGAAGTGTTCCCTTTTCTCCACATCCACGCCAACATCTGTAGTTCTGGGATTTTGTGATGTGGGCTACTCTTACTGAAGTTAGATGGTATCTCAAAGTGGTTTTTGTTTGCATTTCTCTGATGACTAAAGATGATGAACATTTTTTCATGTGTCTGTAAACAGTGCACCTGTCTTCTTCAGAGAAGCTTCTGTTCATATCTCTTGCCCACAATGAAATGGGATCACTTGTTTTTTACTTATTAATAAGTTTGAGTTTGAGTTCTCTGTGGATTCTGGTTATTAAACCTTTGTCGGAAATATAACCTGCAAAAATCCTCTCCCATTCTGAGGGCTATTTGCTTTACTTAGTGTGTTCTTGGCAGTGCAGAAGCTTTTTAATTTGATCAGATCCCAGTAATGTATTTTTGATGTTGCTTCAATTGCCCAGGGTGTCTTCCTCATAAAGTATTCTCCCAGGCCAATTTTCTCAAGTGTTTCCCCTGCACTCTCTCCAAGAATTTTTATAGTTTCCTGTCTTAAGTTTAAGTCCTTTAGCCATTGAGAGTCAATTTTTGTTAGAGGAGAAAGGTGTGGGTCCTGTTTTAGTCTTCTACAGGTCGCCAGCCAATTCACCCAGCACAATTTGTTAAATAGGGAATCTGTCCGCCAATTTATATTTTTGATAGGCTTATCAAAGATCAAATGACAATAAGTGTCTGGGTTCACCTCTTGATCTTCAATTCTGTTCCATACATCTACCTCTCTATTTTTGTGCCAATACCATGCTGTTTTGATCACTATTGATTTACAGTTTAGTCTGAAGTCTGGAAGTGTGATTCCTCCCGATTTGTTTTTATTTCTGAGTAGTCTTGGCTATTCAAGGTTTTTCTGTTTCCATATAAAATGAAGTACTAATTTTTCCAGATCTTTAAAGTATGACAGAGGTACTTTAATAGGGATCGCATTAAATCTGTAGATTGCTTTAGGTAGTACAAACAAAGCTTTTGATAATATCCAACATCCTTTCTTGATCAGAACACTTAAGAAAATAGGTATAGAAGGGACATTTCTTAAACTGATAGAGGCCATTTACGGCAAACCCACAGCCAATATCATATTGAATGAAGTAAAACTGAAATCATTTTCACTCAGATCAGGAACCAGGCAAGGATGCCCATTGTCTTCACTGCTTTTTAACATTGTAATGGAAGTCTTAGCCATCACAATCAGGCAAGAGAAGGCTATCAGGAGGATCCAAATAGGACCAGAGGAGATCAAACTGTCACTCTTCACAGATGATATGATTGTATATCTGGAAAACCCCACGGACTCAACTACAAAGCTCCTAGATGTGATCAAGGAATACAGCAACATTCTAGGATACAAAATTAACACTCACAAATCTGTAGCCTTTATATACACCAACAATAGTCAAGGGGGAAAAACAATCAAGGACTCTATTCCCTTTGCATTAGTGCCAAAGAAGATGAAATATCTGGGAGTGTATCTAACTTAGGACATGAAAGATCTTTATAAAGAGAACTATGAAACTCTCAGAAAAGAAATGGCTGAAGATGTTAACAAATGGAAAAATACACCACACTCATGGCTGGGTAGTCTCGCATTCTTTCAGAGATGCTTCCCTGACACCACATCCTCCCTCTGGCATCTTTCCTCCTGTTCTCATCTTCTTACTCCGCTTTCTTTCCCTTCTTAGCATTTATTACCTGCTGTGTCACTTATTTTTGTTCGAGTCTCATCATCCTCACATTATTGAGCTGAGGATTTGAGCTACTTCATTTTATAGCCGTTTATACTCCAAGATGGTGACGCAGACTTGGATTCACGTGCTATTAGTTATATACACATGTCAAGGGGATGGTCTTCCCAGTGGAACCAAAACAATGAAAGCCCATTTGCTAAATTCTCCCCTTGGCCACAGTTCTGATGCCAAGGGTGGGGAAGACACTGGCTGTGTTTGCCCCTTTGAGGGCTCTTTCTGTGTTACAGGACCTCTCTGTCCCAGCTGATGGATCCTTTTCACACTGACACATTTTTGACAGATGATAGGCTTTGTGGTTCACTGAGTTGCCTTTGCACATCGCTGCTTCTACGTATCATGTGCTCATTATTACTTTGTCATTGAAAAGATCATTTTATCCAGGCATGGACCTGTAGTCCCAGCTCAGGAGGCTGAGGCAAAAGGATCACTGGAGCCCAGGAGTTTGAGTTTTCAGTGAGCTATGATGACACCACTGCACCCTACCCAGGGTGACAGAGTGAGACAAAGAAGGAGGGAAGGAAGGAGAAGGGAAGGGAGGGGAGGGGAGGAAGGGAACGGAGAGAGAGAGAAAAAGAAAAAGGAAGACAGGAAGGGAGGGGAAGAGGGAAGAAGAAGGAAGAGAGAGAAAAAGAGAAAGAACAAAGGAAGGGGGAGGGAAGGAAAAAGGGAAGGAAGATGGGAAGGGGGAGGGGGAAGAGGGGAAGGAGGGAAGGAAGGAAAAACAGAAAAAGAATGCTCTAACTTCCTTTCTCCAGGATTCTGGGAGATTTACCCATTTTAGCACCCAACTATGAATTGTAGTATAGGCTACTGGTTGCATATTCAGTATTCTTGTTTCTGTTTTTAGTCAGTAGAACCCAAATTTATTCAGAGTGACCCTTTTCACAGATGAAAAACTATATTTTCTAGCCAAACTTTCAGCTGATGAGTGAGATGAGGGGAAGACAATGAGATGAAAGAGAAATTCATTGAATGAGCTTCTCCAGAAGTGTTCTCCAGCAGAAGCTAACCCAACAGAGATATTGGTCCTTTTCCCTTCTACCTGGAATATAAACCTGATGTCTGGAGCCCCAGTAGCTATTTTGGGCTATGAGGCAACTTTGAGGCTGGAAGCTGGTGCTGAGGTAGGTAGACCCTGATGACAGTGGATTTGCCAACCCAGTCCTGGCCTGACAACACTGGGGCTCTAGTTCCATGACCCACAAAAAATCTATTTTTAAGGTATTTATTTCTGTATTCTGTGGCATACAGCCAGACATAATGCTAACTAGTGTGCTAACACACATGTTTCTGTTCAGCAGAAGACCCTCACTGGGGACCTGCTAAGTTTGGACCCCTGTATTAGGTATGTGGTCTGAAAGACAAGTAAGCCATGTCCTTTTAAGGGACTCACAGTAGAAGGCAAGTCCATCAGTAAACAGTTACCATACCACATTATATAAACTGAAATAGTGGGAAATTAGAGAGCTGAGGGACATGGAAGAATATACAGAGAAGGGGACCTGAACCAGCAGGGAGGGCAGAGAAAGTCACACAGAGGACATGCCGCCTGTTCAAAGACTTCTTAAGGAGTCACTTGGATAAATTTGGAGCAGAAAGGTAAGTAGAGGCAGAAGACAGATGAAGACAAGTTTTTTGGCCAGGTTCAATGGTTTGGCTCCTCCCTGTCCACACCCCAGAGAACACTGACATGTGTACACACATGCACACACACGCACGCATATGTACACACATGCGCACATGTGCGCACGTATCTCAGGCAAATTCTTCTTTGCCTCTGCTGAGGTCCCTCAGGCTTCAGCAGCTTGGCTTTGGAAGCTGCCATGTATCAAAAACTCTGTGGCTACATCTGATTCAGTATTCTGTCTCTTAGGAAAGGAGCATGTTACCTCCGCAACAGCTAAACCCTTCTAGTTAAATTCACGTGCTTCATTCATGGTTTGGCAGGAAAACACTGGCTAGGCAGATAGGAGACGTGGGTTCCAGCCTCCCTTTACACCCCTCAGTTGTTTTAAGGTGATAAATGGATTGTTGCAGTCCTTACACGAGTATTCATTGACCTCTCTGCCTCAGCCTGGAAAAGGCTTAAGGAGGTTTATTTGAATATGTAACCCAGCCTGTTTTTCAAAGGAATAAATATAAAACGAAACCAAGAGGAAAAGGAAGGAGATAGGCATAAGTCAAAACCTAGCCCATTCTAAGATCCAAGAGGCCAGATACATTTTCTTTTTTTTTTTTTTTGGCCAGGGCTGGGTTTGAACCCACCACCTCTGGTATATGGGGCCAACACCCTACTCCTTTGAGCCACAGGCACCATTCCTTGGCCAGATACATTTTCTTAGCATAAGCTTACATAAGCTTAGCTTCATGGTAGCTATGGAAAAGCTAAAAAAAAAGAAAAAAAGAATCTACATGTGATTATAAAAGATAGAAAATGGCCAAGTTGCTCAGAAGTGAGCTTTTCCTGGCTTAATGGTCTAAGGGAAATTTAACTGTGGGTTTTCATAAAAATGGGACATCGTGTGAGCCTCAGCAAGATCTAGTTCCCTTCCTAAGAGGAACTGTGGGGAGTACATACCTCCCCACCTCTTTAGAGATGTGGAAATTATAGTCTATAGAAACAAGCAGACTGCAGTGCAGGCATTCCATGTTACCGCTACGGGCAGAGTCCATGTGTGTTAACAATCAATCAAGGGAATTTGTGCATATTTCTTTATGCACAAAAAGAGGCAAAAAGAAATACCTGTGAGAATACCTGTGGACATGTCATGGGAATAACTGTGAGAATAATTGTGGAAATACCTGTGAGAATACCCATGAGAAGGCCTGCTGGAATACCTGTGCCAATATATGTGGGAATGCCTGTGGGAATACCTGTGAGAATACCAGTGTGAATGCCTGTGGGAAGGCCTGCTGGAATACCTGTGAGGATATGTGTGGGAATGCCTGTGGGAATACCAGTGGGAATACCAGAGTAAATGCCTGTGGCAAGGTCTGCTGGAATACCTGTGCGAATATGTGTGGGAATGCCTGTGGGAATACCAGTGTGAATGCCTGTGGGAATACCAGTGTGAATGCCTATGGGAAGGCCTGCTGGAATACCTGTAAGGATATGTGTGGGAATGCCTGTGGGAATACCTTTAAGAATACCTGTGGGAATGCCTATGAAAATGCCTTTGGGAATTCCTGTGGGAATGTCTGTGATAATAACTGTGGAACTACCTATGGAAATACCTGTGAGGATACCTGTGAGAAAATCTGTGGGAATAACTGTGGGAAGGCCTGTGGGAATGAGTGCCTCTGAGAATGCCTGTGGAACTCCCTGTGGAAATATCTGAGGGAATATCTGTGGGAATACCTTTAAGAATAGCTGTGAGAATATTGGAATACCTGTAATATCTGTGAAACTACCTATAGAAATATCTGTGAGGGTACCTGTGAGAAAATCTGTGGGAATAACTGTGGGAACACCTGTAGGAAGGCCTGTGGGAATACCGTTAAAAATACTTATGGGAATGCTATGGGAATGCCTAGAATACATGCAGGAATACCTGTGAGGATACTCATGGGAATACCTTTGAGAATACCTGTGGGAATACCTGTGGAAGTACCTATGGAAGTGCCTTTGGAAATATCTACAAGAATTTTCTGGGAATGCCTATGTGAATACCTGCAGAAAGCTGTTTTTCTGCAGAAAACAGCTATGAATCTGCTCCCACATCAAGAAATAATGTCATAGTCCATCAAGATAAGCCATAATAATTCCAGCTTAAATGATTTTCAAAGTATGTTTTACTAATCTCCCAGAAGGACTCAGAAAAATTCTAATAGTATACCCATAAGATGTCTAATGCTAAGCAAACATAACTTCCTGGTGAGCGCCCCACCGAATAGCTTAGTGGGAAAATGGAGCTCTAAGTGACTAAATGAGTGAGTGCAATTCACGAGTTGTTGAATAAAAGCCAATTCTATGTTGGAGGACATCTGCCAAAAATGACAATTGGATACTTGGAGTAGTTCATCCTGAGCCATTTTTTCCTGACAGTAATGAGACCATTCCTGGTTCATGACAATAAAACCAGGTCATCTGCATAGAGAAGACTTGTAACTTTCTATTCCCCATAGCAAAGGGTAATGCATTTAGCTCATCGAAAAATCTTTTAAGTCATAAAATACTCATTAAAGGAGGCAGGAACCAAAGCACATGGCTCTTGTGCTGTGGGTGAAATTGTTACCTGGTTCACTGGGACACTATTTCTACCCCTCATGCTGTGTTAAGGTGCAAGGTCTGTGTAAGCACCTGGGCAGTGGGGGTATTAATATCGAGCTCCTGTAGTTCAGCCCATAATTGCTTTCTCCCCACATAATTACTTTCTCTCCACTGAGTCAAAGGCCAAAATCAGTCACTGCTGTTGTAATTCTTATATTGTTCCTGACAAATTTTTGCACAAGTGGTATAAAAAGGTCAATAGTGTGAAATAAATGCATCAAAAACTCAGGGGCTCCTCGTACAAAATACAACCCTGAGAAACACAGACTTGAAATTTATAAAAGAGGAAAGTTGGCAGGTAGTTTAGTTGGAATGTCAAGTAAACCAATGGACTTATCATTTGGAGGGAAATAGAAGACAGGTCTTTTATGAACAGCAATGCTCTACCTTTTGGGAGAACAGACAAGATGGCACACGTAGAGTTAAGGAAAGTGTGCTATATAGCACAGACATGTGCTATAAGTGTAAAATACAAATCTGATTAAGACACTGCAATCTATCTATCTCTCTCTCTCTCTCTCGCCTTTCTGTCCATCTCTCTTCTTTCTCATCACTTACTCCAAGGGAAGTTAGCTGCTATATTAGGAGCAGCACTGACCCCTCCCCACAGCCTGATGAGGGAGCCTTCCTAAGAAGCAGATCTTCCACCCCAGCCCAACCTGCATCTTAACTACAACCTCAAGAGGGATCCTGAGTCAGAACTACTCAGCTAAGCCACTCTTGGATGCCTGATCCTCAGAAACTGTGTGAAATAATAAATATTAAATGTTGGGTAATTTGTCACAGAGCAATAGGTAATAATTTACATGTGTTATATTTCTATTGAAAAGCGCTGATCTCGAGTTAAAAGAACACAAGCCTCTAGCAGGGGTTCTTAACCCCAGCTACACGTTTGAAAGTGCCTAAATTACCCTCAGTTCCTGCCGCCTGCGTCCCACCCCAAACCAATTGAATCAAGGACTCCAGGGGGAGAGGCCTGGCACTGGTGTTTTGGTATTATTGTTTTTTAATGTTACCCAGGTAATGTTAACATGAAGCCAGGGTTAAATGTTGTGGTGCTTAATTCTACATATCAGCCAGGACTTAGCTGCTCAAGATGCATCCAAATAACCCAGAGCACTGGAAATGCCAAGTCTGCCCCAAACCAGCTACATGGAATTAGTATCTGCACTTTCATAAGACCCTGGGGAGCTGGGATGAGCACTGGAGTTTGAGAAGCACTGATTTAGAGTGTCAATTTGGAACTGGACCTCAGAAGTCTCACACTCTTAAATCCCTGCTAAAGGTCACCATCCCCAGATTCTGTCCTGTCCTGAGGACTTATTAGCTTGAAATTGTGTGTGAGATCCCCAATAGGGACTTTGAAAGCATTGTGGTGGGTGGGGCCCAGCCCCAGGGAATGTGGTGAAAGTTCTCCCTGGGTGATTCTTTTTTGTAGAGAAGGGGGCCTTTTTATTTTTTTTGCAGATTTTGGCCAGGGCTGGGCCTGAACCTGCCACCTCTGGCATATGGGGCTGGCGCCCTACTCCTTTGAGCCACAGGTGCTGCCCTACCGCGGGTGATTCTAAGCCACAGAATCACACAGCTGAGGACAAGTACAGTGACACCGCTCTGAGTGACCTTGAGGTGGGAGATGCCTTCAGGCAGTCCTTTCTCAGGGGCTCGCATCTCACCACGGTGAGTGGGAGCCAAGAGATTAAACATGAATCCTGCAAGCTAACTGCCTCATCTGGAATTTTCCTGGAAAAAAAATCCAGCCATTTCTTCCAACTGTAAAGAAAGAAAACTGCCCCATGGGGCTTCCCCAAAGCCAATCCATACAGCTCCACAAGGACATTCCCCATGGACTTCAAGAATACTGTGATTCTGGTTCCGGGCCTGTAGCTCAGGGCTAGGACATCAGCCAGATACAATGGAGGTGGCGGGTTCAAACCAGACCCAGGCCTGCCAAACAACAATGACAACTGCAACCAAAAGGTAGCTGGGCATCATGGCGGGCGCATGTAGTCCCAGCTACTTGGAAGGCTGAAGCAAGAGAGTCGCTTAAGCCCAAGAGTTTAAGGTTGCTGTGAGCTGTGAAACGGCACTCTGCCGGGGGCAACAAACTAAGACTCTGTCTCAAAAAAAAAAAAAAAGAAAAGAAATTGTGATTCTGATGATGTGCAGTAATCACCTGAGTCTCATTCTCAGGAACTAAGCCCCAACCAGATGCAATGCCTCCCTCTAACTCAATGATTATCAACCGCAGTACACCAGTGTCCTGTGGGAGAATCTTAGGTGTGCCGCAAAAGGTTTTAAGATCATCAATTAGGCTCGGAGCCTGTAGTATAGTAGTTACAGTGCTGGCCACAAACACAGAGGCTGGCGGGTTCAAACCCAACATTGGCCAGCTAAACAATAATAACAACTGCAACAAAAAATAGCCAGGTGTTGTGGCAGGTGCCTGTAGTCCCAGCCACATGGGAGGCTGAGGCAAGAGAATCACTTACACCCAAGAGTTTGAGGTTGCTGTGAGCTGTGAGTTCTCTACCGGGGACGACATAGTGAGAGACTCTGTCTCAAGAAAAAAACAAATCAAATTATTTTTGAAATAAGTTCAAAGAACAATAAGTATATTCCTTTTTTTACTCTTTTTTTTAAGTCAACATAATTTAAGTGTACCATGGAAGTTTAACATGGATTCAAGTGTGCTGTGAGATGAAAAAGGTCAAAAACCACTGGAATTTCATACTAAGTATTGTGCTGTTGCCAAACTTCTCGTCACACATCAGCTCACTACCCTGGCCATAGCTTACGAATCTTTCTACTTCCTTGTTCACTTGTTCAGATTTTTCTTTCTGATGTTCTCTACCAAGCCAGGAACTACAATGACAAAATCCACATTCACACAACTTGAAATTAACAAAGCCAGTTTTAAGTGGCTGACAAACCTATCAACAATAGGTAAGGGAATAAACCCAAGGTATCGCTGGCATTTCAAGAGATTCTCATAAAAAAATTTTCCAGCAATTTGAAAGTCCCATTTCCCTTTTCTTGACAGCTGAGTCCTTTGAGATGCAACCACGATCCACAGCCTTAAGCATGGCGATGCCAGGGGTTAAGGTGGAAGGAATATTATCGCTTTAATCTCTGCCTAAAAATCACCTTCCTAAATATAGTAATAAATAAGAAAAGCTAGACATGATACAATTTACAACACCAACTCCTTCCAACTACTTACCATAATTTGTAATTATTTTAGCACTTGTCTGTCACTTTATTGCCAGCGTCCTCTCTGATCTATGACCACCTCAGAGCAGAAGTCACAAGACTCTTATTCAAAATATCTCTCCTCCTTAGTCCAGTGTCTGATACATGGTAGGCACCAAATGAATGTTTACTGAATGACAGATTGAATGGAAAATTTCCCCAGATTCATGCCCTACACTAACACTTATTGCTTTATAAATCCATCAGTGAGGATTTTTCCTCTAAGCTTGATACATCTGTTCATAGGAGACCATCTGTAGGAAAATAGCCCTACCCCAGGATACTTTAACAAGGCTCTGAAAATCCTAACCAATCCTGACTTTCTGGCCTTCAGAGATTATTAGGACTAACTTGAAGCAGGTGATGTAAATAGAGAATTTGTAACCATCACACACAACCCGAGGTCCAAGCAGACTGAGTGTGCCCAACCGGAGGGACAGAGTCAATACCAAGTCAGGAGCAGGCTCTCTGATTGTCAGACCCAAGGGGGGTTTGTTCTATGTTCTTTCCTGTGCTCTGGGAATTGCTGCTCTCCCTTTTAGGATACTTCCACATTCTGTCCACCCTGCTTGGAGGGAAAAGATCTCCTTCCCAAGCAAGGGGGCTTCACAGCCTGGCAGACTATGGGTGGGCTTTGAATGCTCTCAACAGAATCCAGGGTGAAAAAGAAACGGTCAAACATGAGCTCAGAATTGAGACTTTCAGGAAGCCACATCCAACGCAGGTCTCAAGGGCAAATACTACAAGACCTACGTTTCCCTAGGTAGGCCACACGGGCCTCAGAAGGCCTTTCCTGTTCTGATATTTGCAAACCAGCGAAAGCTAGCCTGAGAGGGAATGCCCGGCTGACACCCAGCAGACTGCACCCTGGCCCAACCTCCAGTCTGTACGTGACCCATAAACTCTCTGAGCTGAGTAAACACATTTTATTGGGGCTGGGTGCATTTCCTGGCTATTCTGCCCCTACCTTTTCCTTTCTGCCTGGGACTGGTCAATTCCCCAGAGCAGCCTCCCCTCCTCGGGCGGTACCCATCCTCAGATGCCACCTGCCCCTTCTGCACCCTGACACCTGCATCCCTGGCCTGGAGGGGCGTGGAGAGTTCCTTCTCTTATCAGGCCATTTTACTGTCCCCTCCTCCTTGGTTACACAGTCATTCGGAGCAGGATTCCTGGCTAGGCCAGATCAACAACGGTCAGCTCCCAGCCAATGGTAGAAGGGCCCCTTCAGTGCTGTCTCGGGAGACAGGTGAGGGGCTTGCAGGCAGGAAAGAAAAAGGAAGGACCCCACAAGGAAGGGAGAGACACCCCAGCCCGTGGAGAGAGGGTGCAGCCTGTGAAGTAAGGTCCAGGAGAGAACAGAGGAAAGCCGGGTCCAGCCCAGAGACGCCTGAGGAGGATCAGACCTGGCAGCTCATCCCAGTCCCAGAGAGGAGAGGAGACAGGCCTGGCGGCACCCAAGGACAACCTGCCACAGTCTGAACCCCAGGACAGCAGGAGAACCAATGAGCCAGAAGGCACAGCCTGGAGTCCGGGGCAGCAGAACCGCAGGAAGTCCAGGAGGGCTTCCGGGAAAACGCTCAGGCTCTAGTACATCCCAGGGCTGAGTCAGCCACCCAGGGCCCAAGGGTGGCGCGCGAGCCTCCCAGAGGCTGGCCAGAGTCTGTGGGAAAGGTCCACGAGGCAAAGCAAGAGCCCAGGTGCCCACACTGCACCAGACCTCTGCTGAGGACGGGGCTCCTCCTTGCAGCCCCTTTACTGTCCTTCCCCCTTCTCTTTGTCCCTGCTGGGCAGTGACCTCAGAGACCCCAGCCTAGGCTAGTGATTGTGAAAGCAACTACCTATGAGAAGACCCTTCTCTGGAAAACTGAGCCCACCTTAGCCATGGTGGCAAGAGTCTGAGGTCAAGCTGGTGAGGGCTGTGAGCCTGCGGGCGCAGGACACAGCACCTTCCAGCTCTTCTGTTGACCCCTTGATCCCAGGAGTGTTTTACAGTGGTCCATGGAAGCCACTGTGGAGACAGAACCCCACTCGAATAATCCGACTGGAGACTCTTCCTTCTGCACCTCTGGGGGCCCCTCTGATCCCAGGAGACTTGGGGGAGGAAGAACACAGCCCTCCACAGACATTGTCCCGGGCCCACACAGAGTCCCCTCTCCACCCTTCCGAGGGTACCAAGGTGGCCCCCACTGCCAGCAGGCAGATGGAGAACAAGAACTCGGGGTGCTGTGAGGCCCCGAAGAAGCTGGGCCTGTCCTTCTCCATCGAGGCCATCCTAGGGAAACCCTCCAGGAGGAGCGAAGTGGTCAGGCCAGAAGGGACAGGTGGAGAGGGCTTTGGGCAAATAGCAGCCGCAGCCGCCAGGCTGGAGAGGACCCTGCAGGACCAGCCCCCAGGTAAGTGTCTTCCAGTCATTTTTTTCTGTTCCTTGGGCTCCCCAGGCCAGCTGGGCTCAGGCAGAGAGAAAGCTGCTCCGATCGTATCAACAGAACAGAGGACAGTAAAATTCAGAGAGAGGCTAGGCTCGGGGCTGCCTGCCTTTATTCCTTTCCGTGGAACCCAGAGCTGGGTTTTTTCAGATGCAGACACAGGGGCTCAGTCATGTACAGAACACAGGGACCCAGGCTCGTTCCTAACCAGGTCCTGGTTAAGAATGCTTGTTACCACTTATTCAGCATTGACAGTCCTTTAATTTTGCAGTTTTTGGCCAGGGCTGGGTTTGAACCTGCCAACTCCGGCATATGGGACTGGTGTCCTACTCCTTTGAGCCACAGGAGCCGCCCCAACAGTCCTTTACTTTTGGTAGAAGGCACGATTATCATAACTAGACAAATGAGGAAGCTCATCTGTCCAAGAGAAGAGGTTGATAATGTCCCCTATTTGCACAACAGGTGAGCAGGACCTGGCTCTGCTTCCCCAAATCCCCTGCAAGGTGCAATACAATCTTCTTCTCCTAAGCTGAGTTCAGCCTGCACAACTTCCAGAGGCTGCCCACCCTAATCACCTTGCCCAAGCCACGGACCAGCCCCAGGCTTGTCCCCAAGTAACAGTGATCAAATAGATTGCAGGGCCCCCCTCAAGAGCTGCCTTGAGGAAGGGAGAAAGGTGACCTTAGGGTGTTGAGGTGAATACACACGCCCTGCTGAGAGTCAGGAACCCCAGGCTGTGAGTCCCAGCTCTGCCTTCGCCTGCTGTGTGATCCCAGGAAAGTCCCTGTCCTCTCTAGACTCAGCCCCACACTCAGTGAAACACGTGGGGTGAGGGAAGAAGAAATGTTGGAGCAGTCTCAAGGGCCATTTGAGCCTGATTGTCACTGAGCCTGGATTATCTCACATGAGGCTCCCAGTTCTCATTTTCACCCCTTTAATCCAAGAAAATGCTGGAAAGGAAGCTCGGGGAGCCCTGGACATCATCACCTGCCATTCGCAGAGCCCCACCCCCTTCCCCAGTTGAGTCTCCCACAGAGGGTGATAATTCAGGGGGGAGGGGACCACGGTGGGGGGTAGACTAGGAGGTTTCCTATTACTGCACCTATCAATGGGAAAGGGTCCTCAGCTTAATTTTGGGAAGTTCATTAACATTTTCCAGTAAATTGAACATTCACAGAAGCAATTCCAGTGGGGTTTTAACCTGAGCCTTGTGCAGCAGCTACACAAATCCACGTTCACCCTGGGTGTCACAGTGAGAGAGAGAGAGAGAGAGCGAGCCCCCTCCCTGCCCCTGGCGTGACAGCAGCCGGCAGCAGGAAGGAAGCCACTCTTCCGCAGACCTGCATGAAGAGTTGAGCATGTACCATGTCAGCTAGCAGGCTGGACGCAGAGCAACCCCCAGCAAGGGCTGGTCAAAGCAGCAGTGGTAACCTTGGAGAGTGCCCTACGCCTCTCATAGCACTTGATGGCAATGTTCCCATCCTTGTCACACTTGTGAGCCCACCAAGACAATGAAACCAAGAAGAGAAGATAAATCCCCAGAAAAACTCCGTGAGTAGCTAGCACTGGAATTGGACCCTGGTGGCCTGAGACCAACCCCTCTGGATTTTTCCTGAACATGGTTTACTCCATTGTTTAAATTACAGCAGAATCTCCCACTGTGCTGTAACTCAGCATTTCTAAAAGCTTGGTGACTGTCCCAATTCTTAAGATAGGACTTTGGGGAGTATGCAGAGATTATTTAGGTCAATAGTTCTATAATTACTTCCATACTTACCTTCTACATATGACAAAAGGGACTGGATAACCATTTATGGTCATGATATAAGGTTGTCTTTTAAAACCAACGTGTTTATTTATTCAAGACAAACAACAAAGCCTACTTGGGAACGTGGTAAGCAGATAAGAATACAAATGGGATGGAAAGTGTCAGTCGCTGCAAAGGTAACCTGCAGAATTGCGCTGAATTAGAGTCTGTGAAACATGGCAAGTGAGAAAGGCTGGGACTCCAGCAAACGTGCTCTCTAAGCCCAGATCTGGTATCAACACACAGGATGGCCTCAGGCCAGCAGCTTGTCTCTCTGAGCCTCAGTTTCTCCACCTGTAACATGAAAGAGCAGAACTAGACCATTTTTAAGGGCTCTCCTAGTGACATGCTGTGACCTACTCAACAAACTCATTGCTGAAAAAACTTGGGAGATTCCCTTGTTTGTCATTTTGCATGACAGAATCTTCCTCCCTTCCAAAAGGGTGGCCACAACAGTGGGGAAGGCAGGATCAGTGGCTGGGGGACCCCATGCGCACCTCAGGGCTGGTCGCTGCTGGCTGATGCCCCTGTCCTATGTCCTTCCCAGTGTAGGATCCATCGGGGAAGGACTACAGGACCAGAAGGAGAGGTGCCCTCCCCAGCCCAGTAATAACAATAGGAGAATGAATTCGTCTTCATCTCCACTAGACATCTCAAGGGCTTCCTCCCGTGGCTCCACTACCATCAGCCTGCTGCCATCTCACTCAGGAGCTTGTTAAAATGCAGCATGTCAGACCCAGCATCCAAGATTCTGACTCCAGGTCTAGGGGAGGGCCCCAGAATCTACATTCTAACAAGATCTCCCAAGAGATTCTGATGTTGGTGGTCCAAAGAGGTGGTCCTTGGTGGAGGCTAAGACTTAAGGAGGTTAAGTGGCTTGTTCCAAGCTGCAGAGCCAGTATATTCAAGAGCTAGAGCCAGGCCAGTTATCTAAGCTCCAAAGCTAGAGTAATGTTCTGCCTCTCCCCCCACCCCACCCCCGTTTCTCATGGTGGGGACCAACATTCCTCCCCACATCTTCCCTTGTGGAGATCCTCATGATCTGTGGGTTGGACCCCGCAAGTCTCAAGTCAATAGAAAAATCCAAGAAGGTCTCCCATCTGAAAGGACATTGAGCCCAGGTGCCTGCTCTCTCCATAGTCAAGAGAGACCCCGTCAAAAGAAAGCTCTTTGTACCAAGGGCTCAAACCCTGAGGAGAGAGGGATCGTCTCTGCACCTCTCTCACTGATAATCTTCTGCGGGGAAAACATGATCCCTGGAGGAAAGGGGAGGAGAAAATGGGCAGGGAAGAGACCACCCAGTGGAGATACTAGTGTGGATTGCCTGACCTGCAGAGAACCCAGGTGTAGCCCTCACCTGTTTGTGAGTCATTCATTTACTCAGCAGTGTACAACTGCTGAGTGCTTACCCTGGGCCAGGTTGGGGGCTGAGCAGATGAAGGTGCTTAAAACCAGATGTAGTGACTGCCCACCTGCAGCCAGCAGCCATGAGCATCCCTGGCAATACCACTTCAAGGCAGTGCTGACTTCTGCCTATCTTGTCAGGTGGAGCTGGCCAAGGACACAGTGGGATGCTTGGCTTTTGAAGAACATCCTATGGCAGATGACAGTTTTTCTGCAAAGGGCCAGATTGTAATTTTAAACTTTGATGGCCAGATGGTCTCTGTCACAATTACTTGACTCTGCCATTAGAGCTGGAAAGCAACTACAGACAGTGTGCTAATGAATGGGTAGACTTATGTTCCAATAAAACTTTATTTAAAAAACACATGGGTCAGGCTGGATTTGGCCCACATGCTGTGGTTCATCCAACCCTGCCCTGACTTATGAGTGTGTCACTCAAAGTCCTTCCCAGACTAGCCTGCTGTCCGAGGCTCACCTCCCATCACACCCTCCCTGGCCCTCATTGTCCACACTCCAGGCGCATGGAGCTACTCTCAGAATCCCAAACCTTCCCTGCCCTGGGACTGCCTCCACTCACTCCTCCTGCCCCTTCTTTCTGCTGTTTTCCCTCTTCTTTTCTCTCTCCTCTTCTCCATATTAGTTTTCCATGACAGTCGAAACAGATTACCTCAACCTGAATAGCTTAAGACACAGAAATAGACTCTCTTACCCGAGGCCAGAAATCTGAAATCCAGGTATAGGTAGACAGGGTTGGTTCTTTCTGGAAACACAGGGGCAAAATCTCACCCATACCTCTCTCCTGCTTTCTGGGGGTTTGGGCAACAACCCTTGGCCTTCTGTGGCTTGTGGATACATCTGCCTGCCTCTGTCTTCACATGGCCTTCCCCTGTGTCTACATGTGTCACCTCCCCTCTCCTTTCTCTTAGGAGAACACCAGTCATTGGATTTAGGGCCCATCCTACATCTAGGATCTCAACTTAAGGGCCTTTACTTAGTTATATCTGCAAAGACCCTATTCTAAATAAGCCACATTCGCAGTTCCTAGGGGGTCAGGATTTGGATGTATCCTTTTATCATTTTTTTTTTGGGGGGGGGGACGCTACTGCTACCTGACACCTTCCCTCAATCCTCGGCCCCTTCATTTTCCTCTGCCTCCTTCCTCTTCCATTACTCCCCTTTTCCTCCTCCCCCTTCCCTGTTTCTCCCTCCTCCCTGTACTATGTGGAATCACAGACAGCTGCTCCCACTGGGGGCTATGGCCAAGACCCCTGTGGATCTCACCACCTGTGATTAAAAGCTCTGGCTTCAGCCCTGTAGGCCCCAGGGCTCCCATCAGAGCAGAAAGGTGCAGGTCAGAAGGACCTGGAGCTAACAGCACTTGCCCCAAGAGAAGTGTAGTTGGGTCTCCCTCCAATGGACCCCATCTCTCAGTCCCTGTCGCCAGAGCTACAAACTAACTTGGCCATGGGGACATTCTTATAGGTTTCAGGGACACTAGGGGCTGGTTCTAGAACTAAGAACATCGCTCACTCTTAGATCTCATGGGAGCGCAAGAAAAGTACAAGGCAGAGAGCACTGTATGAGGGTGGATTCACCCAAACAGCAGGCAGGGAGGAAGATCTGAGCACAGGTAGTTGATTTGAGATGTGCCAGAAATGCCGGCAGGAAGAAGCAAAATGGTAGAAAAAGGGCAATAAACACAGGCGTGTTATAAGCCAGCCACCCCCCGGGAGGGGGGGTAACTGAAGCTCTAATCCTTTGGGAAAGGAACAAATACACTCCTCAGAATTCTTTGAGGGGTTCATTCATAAAGACAAACCCTGGCAGGAGGAAGTGGATCTAGAGTGCAGAAAGGGACAAGGGACACAAGCCAGACATTGACAACATCGTTTTAATCACCAGGCCCACAAAGTCAGAGCTAGGAGAAATTTGAATAGGTAGAGGAGGAGGCTTAAAGCATTGGCTATTATCTAAATTTGAGTTATCCATTTTATTCTTTATCCAAGTACACAACAAATAGCAACTGAATATCAACTGAGAGCCAGGCATATCTATTGCATAACAAACCACCCCAGCACACAGTGGCTTAAAATAATGATAAATATCATCTCACTCAGTTTCTGTGGATCAGGAATTTGGGAGTAACATAAGTGGAAGGTTCTGGCTCAAGGTCCCTCATGAGATTGCAGTAAAGATGTTACTTGGGGCTGAAGTTATCTGAAGGCTGGGTTGGAATACTGGATCTGCTTCTAAGGTGACTCGCCCCCATGGCTGGGAAGGTGGCACCACCTTTTGGTGGGAGGCCTCAGTCCTTCCTTTGTAGTTGCCCCCACATGCTGCTTGAGCCTCCTCACAAAATGGCAGATGGCCTCTCTCAGAGTGAGCAATCCAAGAGAGAGAGAGATGGGAGGGAGCTCCTCCCTTTTATCACCGAGCCTGAGAAATCACATCACATCACTTTCACTGTGTTCTGTTCATTAGAAACGAGCCACTAGGTTGTGCCCACACAAGGAGAAGAGAATTTGAAGGCAAGAGTATCAAAGAATTTGCAAAACCATCTGACAGCTACAACCAGTGTTGAGTGGGGAGGTGGGATGGTGTAAGGAGCACAACACAAGCACAGCCCTGCCCTCAGCTGGCTTGTAATCTAGCAGGGGAGACAAAGAGCCATCAATAATCTCAAATGCAAGTGTAAGAACAGTGGTGGCTGTGCTGGGCAGATGGTGGGGTGGTGCTCTGAGGAACTATCCAGGGGAGGTCTGGTCTGTCCAATGGGTCAGGAAAAGCTTCCCAGAGGAGGCGACGGTACAGCTGCAATGTGAAGCCTGAGCAGGGTGATGGGTGAGGGCATTCCCCAGATGAAGCAGCAAGAACAAGGACCTGCTGGCAGGCAAGATGTTCAAGGGCCCAAGGTATGGACTCGGAGCTGGAAGGGGCCAATTCACACTGATCTCGGAGACGGTGGTAGAGATTTTTATCTTTGCTTTTTATTCTAAGAGAAGTAAAGAATCATCAGAGTGTTTTAGACAAGTATACAATAATCAACAGTAATGAGAACTCTTTGGTTTCAAATGACAAAAATTATCCTAAGTTAGCTAACATGGAAAGAATAAGGCTGGGTGCTGTGGCTCATGCCTGTAATCCTAGCACTCTGGGAGGCCGATGTGGGTGGATCACCTAAAGTCAGGAGTTCAAGAGCAGCCTGAGCAAGAGTGAGACCCCATCTCTACTAAAAATAAATAAATCAATAAAAAATAGAAAAAGCTAGCCAGGTGTTGTGGTGGCACCTGTAGTCCCAGCTACTGGGGAGGCTGAGACTGAGGCAAGAGGACCTCTTGAGCCCAAGAGTTTGAGGTTGCTGTGAACTTTGATACTATAGCACTCTACCCAGGGTGACAGAGTGAGACTCTGTCTCTAAATAAATACATAAATAAATAAATAAAAATGGAGAGTGAAGTGTATTGCCTTAGAGAAAATTAAGAAATAGTTTCCAAAACTGCACCAAAGGTACAGGGAGCCAGAACCAGCAATACCAAGGCTCTCCATCTCCTTCTGCTGAACTTAGCCCACCTCTTCTCATGGCTCATCAGCATTCCCCACTAGCTCCCTATAACCCCAAGAGTTACATCAGCCTCTAGTGACTATCCCCAAACTCTCAGAAGTCCTATGTCCAACAGCCACAGAGGAAAGACCCCCCTGGCCAAGCTTGAATGAGATGTCCAGCTCCAAATAACTGAAATCAACTGAGGCCAGAGCTTGTGGCTGGTGGAACTGGCCTTGCTTGGGCCTGGTCTGGAGCCTTCCTTTTGCTGATCTCCTTCCTCTACCACACTGGTCCATGCTGGGAGACTGCCTCCTTATTTCAGCACCCTAGGCCATGTTCATCTCCATATAGAAAACTGTTAAGTTTCTTTTCTTTTTAATCTGTAGTGTGTCCCTGAAGAAGTTTATTCTCCCATATACTCCTTGTAAGAAGCCTATTGTTTAGATTTTGTGGTTCAAACACACACAGTTCCATCAGCCAAGTGCTCTGGACTGTTCCCCCTGTTTGCAGGACTCTGTCACTTTGTATAATATTTCTCTAATTCGGGCATTCTGTATATTTGCCACTTGGGTTAGTTTTCTGTATGTATGTTAGCAAAGAGAATAATTTGATCAATTTGGGCTTTGACGGGTGAGTAGGAGTTCAATAGACAAAAACAAAAGACAAGGCATTCCAGACTTAGGGAGTAGTGAGAACAAGCACCTGGAACATACAAGGCCATGACCAATTTGGGAAATCTGGAAACGCTCAGGTGGCACTGAAGTCACAGATATGAGGACGGGGGGAAAGCAGATGATGCTAGGAAGGTCAGATGTGAAAGGCCTTGAATGCCATTCCAGGGAGCTTGCCTTGTGCCCTGTAGGCACTAAGGAGCTAGGGGAAGTCTAGGGCCTAACTAGAGAGACCAGGCCAACACGGGCCCTGGGAAGACTCCTGGCCCACACCGCCCCCTACTGCAAAGGATACCCTCAATCCCCTCCCTGGTAAAGCCACTGCCTTAAGAAGACAAAGCCAAGACACATTTCCAGGGGCAAACCTACCCCCCAACACATCCAGCCTTTCGGCCTTTAGCTGTGCAGCCACGACCAATTAGCAAGCCGAACAGAAGGAGCAATCTGGGGAGGGAGCCGTGCACAGAGAAACATCGCTTCATAATTAGGTGGCCTAATCACCTGTGTAAATTGTGTATTTCTTATGATCAATGTGCTAACAGGCTCAGGTTTAATTAAGTTCTGCTGACTTGTTCTCTTTGAAGACCCACTAAAGTGTGATGCACAACCTGCACAATTAATAACGGGAGAGGAGCACCTGGACAGGGTGGCAGTAGCCTGCTGCCCCCATCCCTCTCCCCACGGCGCCCACATGCCAACTCCCCGTCGTCTGTGTGCCTTCGACTGGCCACCTCAGCTTCTCTGCCAAGAACCTGGCAGGGAGAAGGTACCAGGCCTGGACACAGGAACTCAAGGATTTTCTCACTCTCAATCCAATGCTCCTTCAAGAATGATCCATCCTGCCTCAGAAATTGTCCTCTATAAGCAGGGACCCAGAACCTCCTGGCCCTTCCGAGTGATGGAGGCTCCAGTCCCACGCACAGGGCAGCTCCACCAATGAGCTCGTATTTCCAGCTTCTTGTCTAATGAGGTCTCCCTGGCTCTAAAATTCTCTATGCTGAGTTCTGTGTTCTCCTTTCTCTGTTCCAAATCACCCTGTTCTGCCCTCTCTCACCTGCTTCCCTCTCATTACTTTCCATGGTCTTTGACCCCAACATCAGCCTTCCTGGCCCCCTCATAGCTTTCTCCCGCATATGGTGGAAAAGCTGAGTGTTGACCTTCATCCTTCCTGAGCCTCCCCCTGGACTTTTCCCCATCCCCCCCTATCCAGTGAAACATGGTCATGTGGATCTGCTCAGAGTCCCCACCCAGAGCTCCTGGGCACTATCCCCTCCCCTGACATCTTCCTCCTCCCCAGGCACGTGCAGAGAGATGAGTGTGGGGCAGCTCCCCCTTCCTCTGTCCTTTCCTGTGCTTCTAAGTTTCCCCAAGGCCATCACAGTTGATGCCATACCTGTTGGATACTTTCTTTCCCAGAGTGTTTAGCAATTGGAGGAAATTACAATGATGCAGGGAGAAACTTAAAGTTAGACCCAGAATATGAATTTTTTCAATAATCCAGTGGGAAACACTCCAGTTTCTGCAGAATTTTCTGTGATGACAGCAACATTTTGTATCTGCACTCTCCAACATGGTAGCCACTAGCCACACGCAATGACTAAGCCATGCCTAACGTGACTGAGAAACTAAACTTTTTTTTCCATTTAAATAGCCATATGTAGCTAGAGGCTACCAAGCTAGACAGTGCAGTTTTAAGGACTTAAACTTTTCATGAGGTCCAGCTTCATATCCTAAACTCACTCTGGATTCAAGTCTGTCTTTTCCAAAATGGCTCTTGGCTTCCAGTTGGGTCCCTCCCACCCAGAGCAATCTCAGCTCCTGGATTCCTCTCCCCTTTACCCCTTTTATGTTTCCCAAGTTTGGGGTTATTTAGTCTGTTATAACATCTCATATAGGTCTACATAAGGACAATCAGTGTTGAGTATCAATACCCCAAGAACCCACAGTTCTTGGGGAGAGTCTTGGACACTCTGAGGCTTGTAGGTTGGTCCATTTGGGGCTCAGCCTCCATCTGCTATCTGTATGAATTTAAGGTACCCCTCTATTCTTGCAGAGATCACAAGAGCAGTTAGACACATAAGCTATCATCATCATCACTCAATGACAAACACTTAAACACTTACCCTGAGAAGGTAAAGTTCAAAGCTAGTGAGAAAAAAATTTTTTCTAATGAGCCTATAATTTTCCAGGCAGTCCCTTCTCCATAAAGTCAGCATCACACCATTACTGCACAGAACAGGGTTTAGATTCTCCCTTCTTCACCTGACCTCCAAATTATGTTCTTTCAGTCCTATTAGAACAAGGGGAAAGCCATACGTAGCTTCAAAGCTGCTCCCTTAGTACACAGATGGAAGCTTTGAAATCCTTATTTTACTAAGGAGTCTAGTCTTAATCATGAACCTTGTTTGAAGCATCCTTCTGGGGGAAACAGGAGAGTTGGCTTATTTTTGTTGCAATCTGTTTCTAGTCCTCTGTTCTCCATATTGGTTCATTTTCTGTTTCTTGTTCTACGCTCTACATTCTCTCCCACAGTTCAGTATTCCCCAGGAGGATCTCAACTTCAGGCTGTCCTTGCCCAGCCAATATAGAATCTTCCCTTTGGGGACTTTTTTTTTTTTTTTTTCAACTTCGTATAGAACTTCCTATATCGTTGACTATTGGCTAAAATGCTGACCAGATGAATGAATGAATGAGTGAATTAATGAATGACTAGATGAGGCTTGTCCATTTCATATGCCTGCAGACATGCCCTTGAGGGTCTGAGTGCAGAGAAGGTATCCACCCAGCTTCTGGCAATGGACTAACACCTACCATTTCTCTCTTCGTTGGTTCTCAGTGGCTTCAATGCTATCCCTTAAACACATCACCAGCTCCAAAAATAGAATAAATATCTCTGGGGGGGAAAGTGATGTGGAGGAGGAGAGGGTGTAGGAGGAGAAGCAGAGAAGAGATTGTCCTACAAAAGGAGGTTCACAGCCCATCACTCCTGTAGTGGGTAATAATGTTTAAAACCTCATTGACTGTGATTCCCAAGAAGCCACCAAGGGTCAGCAAAAGTGACCGAAAGTATTTTCAGGAGATAAAAAATTGACTAACAACAAAAGAAGGATGGCAGGGAGGAGTGAGATCAAAAGCAGAGCAGAAATCCCATTCCTATAACAGACACAACTGAACCTGCTGGATTCCCAGAAAGGAAATCTCCCCACTCTGGTCCTGTCTCTGTCACCAGGCAAACGGGTCCAAAGGGCAAGCCTGAGGCAAGTCCTCCCAAGCCATTCATGCTCCATCTGAAGAGAAGGAGACGTACAAATGGCAGGTGGATTTGGCTTTACTGACTTGGTCATCCAACCCCTTTCTCCTGCTCCATTCTACACATGGAGACACAGAGGTCCAGAGAGTGAATAAAATGTGGCCCAAGCTGTAGAGTGGAGCCAGGGAAAGAGCTCAGGTCTTCTGACATTCATCTCAGTAGGTTCTCTACTATCCAAGGATAGCAGGATCATTAATAAGCTGAGTTCTGGATCCTTGAGTGTGGCCTTTTGACTGAATCCAAATTTTACATAACAAACCCTTTTATTAAAAGGGGTGCTTCAGAGAAAGATGAGCTTCTCTTGCTTCCAACAAGAACAAAAAAAAAAGTTGTTCCTTAAAAAAAGAACAATCTTGAAATCAAAAGGCCACAAGTTCCCCCACCCTTACCTCCAAAATATATCACATAGTTGGCTCCATACTCTCTCCCTATAAACAACTTCAGCAGAATGGCAAGAGAGATGGAGGCTGGTGGACCCCGTTTCATATTTCACATCCACCACCATTGCATTACTACCAGGGGTCTGAATCTGTTTCACAGTTCTATTGCAAAAAATTCCAGAGATGGATTCTGATAGGTTCAATTCAGGTCACCCTCCTTGGATCAATCCAGTTCCTACACCAACTACTTAGTCCGTGTGTCGGAAGAATGGTTTCCAAAGAAAAGAATTGCTGACCCCAGCAAAGGGGTAGTTCTGGGCAGATAAATACAAACATGTGTCCACCTCACATTGTTAGAGTGGGGACCATTACATACTCTGGGTCCTGTGCAAGCCTGTATGTATCCCCCCACCTCACCAGACAACGCAAGGTGCTTCCCATTGGAGGACCAAGTCCTCGTCTTTTCTACAACCCACTACCTAGTGCAATGCAAAGGAGTATGTACTTAACAGAAATGTAGATGAATGAATGATAAAACTAACAAATTGAATCAAGATTTGATTCAGAAAGACAGCCCAAGGCCAGAAAGATTAAGAAGGGATTTTTGGAGATTGTAAGAATGAATTCAGGTGTTGAAGAATGAATAGAAATTAGAATCACAGACAAGAGAGGAGAGGTGATCCTAGGTGGAGTCAACTGCCTGAGAAAAACCAGAGAGATAAGCACATACGCAGAGTGTTGCAGAGATAGTAAGCAGCCCACCTTGAATGAGGCGAGATGTGAGGTGGACAGAGTGACGGAGGCAGGGCTGGCTTTGTGGGGGTGTGAGTCCCACACAGGCCCTGATGGGTAGGGTTGAAGCCTATGGTAGCCATCTTGAAATTCTTAATAATTGTGTGTTTGAATTGTGTTTGGTTAGTGATACCCCATGTGACAGCAAAGCATGTGCCAGCAGCTTGGTGTCCCAACTTACAGTCAGTGCCCCTCTCACCACCTCCCACTTCCCTAGGATGAGCTCTTGGCCAGCTGATTCCCTGCCCCTACCCAGTGACCTCTGCCTCCTTCCATCTTGGGAGAAGAAGGGGTTGGGCACAGTTTTGAGAAGGGTCCGGGTCAGGCAGGGAGTTGCACTGTGAAGCAAAGTTTCCTCACTGGGCATCTATGTCCCCAGGTCTCAGGGTGGGACCCCAGGTTTCTGCAAGGGTCTGCACACCCCCTGTAAGAACCCTGGCATTCTCTCAGAGAGCACAATGTGAAATAGCAATGAAAAACCCACCACTACAGTTCAAGAGTGAGACTGGAAAAAAGAGAAAAGCTTTTCTCCTGCTTTTGAATAAGGAACCCCACATTTTCATTTTGCACTGGACATAGCTGGCTCTGAGAAAAATTGAAGCTGGACAGGTAAGTTGGACACAGACTGCCAAGGGCCTTGAGGGCTGTAGAGCTCAGCCTTCACTGTGTAGGACAAGGTTGGAACACTTTTTCTGTAAAGGGCCAGATTGTAATTATCTTGATCTTTTCAGGACATATGGTCTCTGCTGCAATGACTCAACTCTGCCATTATGGTATAAAATCTGTCAGAGAAAATACATAAACCAATGGGAATAGCTGTGTTCTAATAAAGCTTTATTTAAAAATGACAGTGGGGGCTCAGCACCTGTAGGTCAGTGGCTAGGGTGCCAACCACATACACCAGAGCTGGCAGGTTCAAACCCAGCCCAGACCTGCCAAACAATGACAACTACAACCAAAAAATAGCTGGGCACTGAGGCAGGAGAATCGCTTAAGCCCAAGAGTTTGAGGTTTCTGTGAGCTGTAACGCCACAGCACTCTACCAAGGGTGACAGGTGACATAGTAAGACTCTGTCTCAAAAAAAAAAACAGACAGTGGGCCAGATTTGGTCTCAAGGCAATGGTTTGCCATCTCCTATTGTAGGCAAGAGAGAATCATAGAAGGCATCTGAGCAGCAGAAAGGCACAATCAGAGAGGATTTGTCAGGGGCCAAGACTTATAGGGTCAGCAGAGATGAAAGAAAGGGTAGGTGGGCAGCATCTGTGACTCAAAGGAGTAGGGCATCGGCCCCATATACCAGAGGTGGCAGGTTCAAACCTGGCCCTGGCCAAAGACTGCAAAAAAAAAAGAAAGGAAGGAAGGAAGGAGAGAGGGAGGGAGGGCGGGAGGGAGGGAGGGAGGGAGGGTAGGTCAGGGAAAC
>CAUYPK010057745.1:0-23569 GCA_963574355.1 Loris lydekkerianus | reverse complement strand
TTCTCCATCATAAATGAAGCTCAGTTTAGCTGGGTACAAGATCCTGGGTTGAAAATTATTTTGTTTTAGGAGATTAAAAGTCGATGACCATCCTTTTCTAGCTTGAAAGGTTTCAGCAGAGAGATCTGCAGTTATTCTAATATCCTTCCCCTTGTAGGTAATGGTTTTCTTTCGTCTGGAAGCTTTCAGAATTTTCTCCTTCATATTAATGAATGTTAGTTTCTTTTCCTTTGTTCTTCCCAAGCAACTTCTTTAATTCCAGTAAAAATCTGCTATGCAGGGAATAGGATGACAAATGAGATGTTTCTGGGAATTTTGGATTGTCCAATGTGGCCTTGAGGTTGAGACTGGTGGAGCAAGTGCTCACATAGTCAAAGAGAGACATTAGGCACTTCCTCTTGGAGGTAGCCAAGCTGGTCCAACAACCAGTGCTGTGCTCAAGGAGCAAGCAATTCATTTGAGGAGATATTTCCTTTGTGGCATTCTAGAAGGGAGAAAACACTACAGATGCTTAGGCCCAGAGGAACAAAATCACAACACAACAGACAGTGACTGAGAGTTCTTAGGGAAACATGACGACCTGTTTTCCTCTGGAATTTGGGGACACAGAAGCTGGTGTCTGGATGAGGCTGAGTACAGGAGGCTGCCAGCAACATCCTAACCAGGAGGCAGGACAGCAGAGGCCCTGCAGGCTGTTCACACACAGCTGTAAATATTATGAGTGCCAATGAAACTAGTAACTTCTGATACTAAAATAAGAATTGCCTTCACAACCTAAAAACAAATACATATATGTCTACAGGATGGAAGGTGAGTTCAGGGTTTCACTGGGCATTTTGTAGAAATTTATTCTGTTCAAACATATGTGGATAAGAAGCAATTAAACGTGAATCCTTGGGTAGCTCCAGCTAGAGGCAGAAGTATTTACATGCATTGTTCAGCTCTTTAGAATAAAATTATATTCAAAAGTAGGGGTATTTACTTTGCTTTACCACAAGCAATATTTGTTCTGAATATAAGTACAGGTAAATAAAACCATAGAGGGTAATATCATTGAATTCATAAACTATGTGGTAAATTGAATAAGATAACAGTCTATGACCAAAAGCTATTCTCTGTTCCCAGAACAATGAACGCTTCTGGTGTCTTGAGACAGGCTGTTATATAAATGAGGAAAAGATGGCCTCTGCATTATGGCCCCCAGTTCATCTGTTTCTTCACTGTAGGCTGAGATCCATTAGCTCAAAAGCCTACTGGCATCAAACTTAAATTTTTATACATCCAGTTATTTTAAAAATAGCCTGACCATTTAAAAGTTAGCCTTGTAGCCTGCCTGCTTTGCATACCTGGCAAAACCTCGCCTGGCAGCTGTTACTGATCAGAGCACTCTTCCTCAAAGTGTCCAAGAAGGGTGGGAGGGGCTTTATTGTGGGTTACTCCCCCTCTCCCCTAGGAGTTATTTTGTCTTCCTCCCTCACCGGGAAGCCTCTGGATGGTCTCAGGCTGTGAATTTAGTGCCAGCCAATCAATTTGTTTGTCACTGCCTCTCCTGATTCTCCTTTTCCTTGATCATCCCCAAATACCTTGAACTCCTACATAGACTAGTTATATATTCAGTGGGAAAACTGCTTTGGTCAGGTGGATCTGAAAAACAAGTAAATAAAATAAAAATGCATAAATAACAAAAGAAATTCAGTAAGAAACTTATAAAAATGCTGCTGAGTATAATTAAGATATAACCATAGAAAAGAAAAAATGTGAACTACATCTAAAATTCATTGACTGTAATTTGAGACTATGAAGGAGAGAAAAGGTATGAAATTTTACAAAGATTTAAAAGATGTCAATTTAGGGTAGGCAATCAAATATATTTCAAACTTCAATAAATTCTTCTTATTTGTAAATAGGTCATTAAGAAAGTTTTGAGATACCACAAATTAAGAAACATAAAATCCCCATGGATGTAAACAAATGAAGCCCTCCCAGCAACACCAATAAGCTGAGCAAATTAATACTTGAATGGTTAAATCATAAAGGATGCTGTCAACTGTGTTTCTTGAAAATGAAATAATGGACCATAACACAGTCTGTCTCAAAACTTTAGTAGTGACCCACATACAATGTATTCAATGAGAATGAAACCTGATCATGGGTCTGTCATTTACTAGTAGTGGTATTTTCTTTTGTTTTTAAGCTCTCTGAACTTCCAGTTCTATACAATGAAAGAGAGATAATCATGTGTTTTGTGACATTATTGTGGGTTCCTGTGACTATTATTTAAAATAATAAATGTAAGACATCTGGCACCATAACCAGTTTTCAAAATTTGTTAGCTCTCCACTCTAGATGTGACAAAACCACATTTTTCTTTAAAAGAAAAACTAACACATATATGAGATGTGCCAGTTGATCTTTAGGATATTTAGAAAAAGGTAACTGTGGCAAAAGTAGAGAGGGAACCAGTCACTTGCCTATGAAAAAAGGTTACTGTCCAACTGTTTTGAGTAGCTATGTCCACCCCAAAACCTGTACATGAATGTTTATGGCTTTTTCATTCATAACAAACAAAAATTAGACCAAGATGTCCTTTAACAGGTAAATGAATAAATAAACTGTGGCATATTCACATAATGGAATGGGATATTATTTAGTATTCTATAAAGCCACAGAAGACCTTGATGAGTATTAAATATATGCTGGTAAGTGAGAGAGACCAATCCAAAAAAGGTATTTACTAAATGATTCCACTTACCTGACATTCTGGTAAAGGCAAAACTATAGAGATAGTAAAAAGATTAGGGTTTGGATAGAAGCAAGGTTGAATAAGTAAAGCACAATGGAATTTTTAGGGAAGTGAACTTATTACATATGATACTGTAATTGTGGATGCAAGACATTAATTAAGTGTTGTTAAAGCCAATAGAACTTTACAACACAAAGAGTAAACCTTTTTCTTTTCCTTTTTTTTTTTTTAGAGAGAGAGTCTCACTTTATCGCCCTTGGTAGGGTGCTGTGGCGTCACAGCTCACAGCAACTCCAAATCCTGGGCTTAGGCGATTCTCTTGCCTCAGCCTCCCAAGTAGCTGGGACTACAGGTGCCCGCCACAATACCTTGCTATTTTTTGTTGCAGTTCGGCCGGGGAAGGGTGTGAACCCGCCACCCTGGGTATATGGGGCCAGCACCCTACCCACTGAGCCACAGGTGCCACCCACAAAGAGTAAACCCTTGATGTATGCAAATTAAAAATACTTAGGAGGCCAGGGAATCCCAGAATGGAATGTAAGATACCTAGGATAACTAGATCTAAATGTATTATGAGTGTATAGAACTACCTCCTATAAGGGTGGGGAGGTGGGGGTATAAGGTGCTGATATTAGTACCTTTGGAAATGAATGGAATCTGTAAAATTAAAGGCAAAAGAAAAAAAGGCTATTGTTATTGTTCCCCTGTCCTTGCCTTAAAAGAAGTCTTTAGGAAAATAAATGTGTGAAAGATTTTCTTTCCTGCTTTCAGCAGTCTTTTGGTTGTATTTGCAAGACAACATGGGCTAGTGGGCTACACAGAACAAAGACCTTGGAGCTGGCTGATTCTCAGGCAGTGTGGAGAAAGCTAGCAGTGCAGTCACCAAAGTGACAGTAAATCCCTTGATCTCCCAAGCCCCAGTCCAACTCACGACAACAAAGTAAAATGTGTTAGAGGCAGGCCCTGTTCTGGCAACTTGAACTCAGAATGCAGTAGCAGAAAATGAAAATACAAATGTCATTGCTTTACATCAAAATCCAAATATCAGAATCATGGTGATGGTAATTCTCCACATCCTTCATTGCTAAATATTTGGTTTAAGCTTCCATTTTGCCAGGCAGAACTATAAA
The DNA here is from genome assembly GCA_963574355.1 of Loris lydekkerianus. Classification (NCBI taxonomy): domain Eukaryota; kingdom Metazoa; phylum Chordata; class Mammalia; order Primates; family Lorisidae; genus Loris; species Loris lydekkerianus. The sequence continues at coordinate 19,696 of CAUYPK010057745.1, read as the reverse complement.
TTCTGATGTCTAAAGTACTGGTTTGGAAAAGGGAGTGTAATGGATTCCTTATCTACGTGAAAGATCTCCCTTTTAGTCTAGATTTTTCCCATATGTGGGACAAAGGACAGTCTGCATTTTGCTTAGAACCTCACATTGAACTTGAAAACATTTTTAAGATTTTTGTTCTAAAACAATCGAATCCAAGACAAAGACCTGGGGAATATTTGCTATAGAAAGAACAGAATTTAGTCAGCGTAGGAAAAGAGGTCCCAGGATGTCCAGCTTCTACATTCATTTATCCTGATTCTCGACCTCAAATAGCATTTGGATCAACTTTTTAATCCATCAAGCTGTCAAAACATACCCACAAACACATCCAGTATCCAAAAGCTATCTAACACATGCCCGAGGATCTGATGCCACCTAAAGGCAACTATAGCAAATTGCAAAAACAAAAAAATACATGACGAAGTATTAAAGCTTTTCGTTCTGGATACAACCGCAAATAAAATGTTCTTAGCTTAAAATATTTCTGTATTGAGTACATACAATACCTACTAAAGTCAATAACATTTTGGTCAACAAATCTAGAATACAAACTCAGAAGAGGAAAAAATGTGTTTTTGTGTATGTGTTTTGTTCAGCATTACAGTAAGTCAAATAAATAAGATTAAAACTACGTAGGGAAAAGTCTTTTTCAAGTTTAGTGCTGGGTAGACAATATGTAGAAGCAACCCAGTGTCCACTGACAGATGAATGAATAAACAAAATGGGTAGATATGAACAAATATTTTTCAGCCTTAAAAAGGAAGTAAATTCTGACATGTCACAACGGGAATGAAACTTGAAGGCTTATGCGAAGTTAAATAAACCAGCTGCAAAAGGACAAATATTATATGAATCCATTTATAGGAGGTACTTGGTATAGTTAAATTCATAGAGAAAGAAAGCAGAAGGGTGGTTGCCAGGGGCTGAGGGGACTTAGTGAAAGATGTAAAGGATGGGACCTAGAGACTAGGCACAGCCACAGAGGAGATGTTCAGGTCAGGTTTATTGAAAGGGGAGGATGACCCACCTGGACAGTGTAAAAGATGGCATCTGCACCCGGGGGCAGTTAGAGACCCATTTAATATGGGGCCATGGGGGTGGGCACATTCCACAGCTTGTTAGGAAAAAGGGTCTTTGGGAGGAACTCCTCAGGGGGTGGGGCCAGCTAGATCCTTTGTGTCTTTGTTTTAGGAAGAGAGCGGGAAGAGGAAGAGGGGAAAGGGTCTGTGTGTGGCGGTGTTAGGCCCTCCAACACTTAGTGTTTGATGAGTGTGAAGTTTCACTTTGAATAGATGAAAATGTTCTGGAGACGGATGGTGGTGAAGGTTGCACCACAATGTGACTATGCTGAACACCACAGAGGTGTGCGCTTAAACATGGTTAAGATGGTACACTTTGTTACCAATGTTTATGATATATTTTACCACACACAACATTGAATGCTGGTGTGAGAGGGATGAGTGTACTAATACAATGCTGACAATATGTAGCAAGAAAATTGTAAATTATCCTTTGATTAATTAATTTTACAACTAGGACCCTATCCAAAATATGTATAGCAGAGATACACTCAGAGAATTACATACAAGGATGATCATCAAAATCTTATTTATAATAGAGAAAAATAGGAAATGACCTACCAATGCCATAACTGAGGATTATAAAAATAAATTATAGGGAACCCATGTAGATTTGTGTGTTGCAATTATAACCATGTTTATGAAGAATACTTAATGACATGCAGCATTAAATGGAAAAAAGAAGATTTGTCTATTTTGTAAACATTCTCTAAGTATTTCTCACTGTTACTAGAGAAAAATGTGTATATATATTTAACAATTGACTTGAGGAAAGAGTCAATTTAATTTGCTATTTGAAATGCATCATGAGATTATTTTACATAAGCAAAGTCTCAGAATGACTCATGACCACATTATACTAATGGCAAAAACTATATTCTATTTTAATTTAATAAGAAATCAGTTGAGGATGTTTAAGAATTTTTAAGGCTTATGTTGAGATATAATTAGTCTTTAATTTAAAAAATTATTTGGACATTAAATTTATTAAAATACACATCATATCTACTATTATAAGAAATGAATCAGGCCCTTAACAAATTAAATAAGTTTGATCTAAAACCATTCTCTCTCCAGCTACCCTTAGAGTTCATTTGAACTTAAATGGCATGATACAACTTTTAGATGAACAGAATGTTTGTTCTGTTACAATAATAAAATAAGCATTTATCTCTATGCCAGAGATAATGCTTTAAAATACTGATTGCTTTATTCAATTCAGTAAATATTTACTAAGTATGGTCTAGATATTAGGGTAAAGCATGGAACAAAATAGACAACAATCTCTGCCCTCATAGAATTTACAATCTAGTGAGGAAGGGAGAAAATAGATAGACTAAATAAATAAAATAAAGAATATATTCGATTATGGTAGTCACTATGGAGAAAAATGAAACAGAAAAAGTGAAGAGAAAGTGCTGGATGGATGAGGATGAGGAAAAATGACCTGTGAAGAGACATGAAGAAACAGAGGAAGTGGGCCATGTCTATGGACATCCAGTGAAGGGTGAAGCCCTTCCTGGCACATGCAAAGGCCCTGAGGCAAGTGCAGCCAGGAGTCCTGGTGTGCCTGTGGCAGGACAAGCCACAGGGAAAACTGGAGGTCAGAGAGGTGGATTGAGTGGGAGCTCATATGGGGCCTCCCCCAGGATCTTCGTTAGGCCTTTGACTTTTGTTCTACAAAGGTGCCCATGAAGCCTGGAAACATAAATATTTACGTTATTTTATGTTTTACAGATTGAAGATGTTCTGGGCAGCATTCTTTATGTTTATCTGTGTTTTCAGACTTTATGAATACTTTGAAATGAGATAGGAAGTCATTTGGAGGGACAAGGTGGATGACATACTTCTGGCTCAAAGGCTTCATCCTTCCACAGGTTAGCCTAGAGATGTTCCCATAGCGAAGGCAGAGAAGTCAAACAGTAAGTGGGAAGGTGCAAGCACTTCGTGAAGCCTCACTTGAAAACATCCCATGGGTCATACCAAGTCACGTGGCTGAAACCAGTATAATATCCTGCAACAGAAAATCTCACTCAGGAGAGGATGAATTAGAAAGTTACAAGGGCACAGACATAGGGAGGGCTGAAGAACTAACTGGGGCCAAAAATGAACACAGGTTGGTCAGGCACGGTGGCTCATGCCTGTGATCCTAGCACTCTGGGTTGCCAAGGTGGGTAGATAGCCTGAGCTCAGGAGTTCGAGACCAGCCTGAGCAAGTGAGACTCATCTCTACTGAAAATAGAAAAACTAGCCAGGCATTGTGGTGGGGGCCTAGGAGTCCCAGCTACTCTGGAGGCTGAGGCAGGAGGATGGCTTGAGACCAGGAAGTTGAGGTTGCTGTGAGGTATGATGCCATGGCACTCTACCCAGGTTGACAAGGTGAGCTCTGTCTTGGAAAAAAAAGAGAGAGAGAGAAAAGAAAAGAAAATGAACATACCTCTCTGTTAGGAGAAAGCTGCTACAAGAACTTCTCCTGTCTGAGCCACGAGAGCTTAAGGCCTTGCCCTAGAGAACACCCGTGCTAGCATCTGAAGTCCATAGTTCCAGGGCAAAGTGTGGCTCTCAAAAATCAGTAGATCCCTGGGAGGAAGTTCAATCCATCAGGACTAGCAGCCAGGGAGAGGATGAATACTCAGAACAATTCTGTATTAAATGAGAGCTATTGGAAGAGAGTTCAAAGTGTAATGAGAACGCTAAAGGACTTTCATGAACAGTACAAATGAACTAGGAATTCAGCATCTTTATTCAAAAAGGAGATGTTTAAAGTGCAGACTCAAGTTGCTATCTGATCAAGTGAAGGGGATCTCAAAGCATAGAATGGAAATACAAGGAGATGGAGATCATTAGGGAAATGCTAATGGGATGGAAGGATAGATTGATCCAGAAAATCCAACTTCAGAGTAAGAGGCATTCCACTGGGGAATATAAAAAAAAATAAAGGAAAAAGAAAATAATTAAACATAGAAAATTTCCTTGTGCTGAAAAAGACACGCATCTGCAGACTGAAAGGGCTCACTGACTTCCAGATGGTTTTAATAAGAAAAGACACATTCCTAGGCATATGCTTGTAAACATAAAACTTCGAGGACAATGAGAAAATTATAAAAGCTTCTAGTCTAGTTGGAAAAAATTCTACTCCCAAAGGAAGACCAATTGCTACCTGATTTCAGTGATATCAGAAGCTAGAAATGTATAATAGTGTGACATCAACACACTGTGAAGAAAGGACTGAAATGCTAGAATACTTTCCATAGATCAAAACAAAAAAGACCAAAATCAAACCAAACCAAAACAACAATTGGCCAACTGGGAAATAAAGTTATTTACAGGGATTCAGAGAATATATCACCCTTGTATTTTTCTGAGAAAAAACTTCAGAAATTACTCTAACCAAACAATACGTACAGCAGTGCAGAAACCTTCAGATGAGTGCTGAACAAACAGAAAATGAATGCACAGCTCACTATTGCTGCATCCCCGCAGGTGTGTGTGTGGGGGGATTCCCACTGCCCTCACATTCTGGGGCAGGGCAGAGGCTTCTGGCTGAGTTAGCCTGAGCCGGGGGGGACCCCAACCCTGGGGCTCTGAGACTTTTAAGCTGCAATATGAGGGAAGCGTGAGCACTCCAGCCCCAACCCTTGCTCACCACCAGACATGATCAGAGCCTAGGACATAGCAGCAATACGTCAGGGCAGAAACTGGGATCCGGCTCTATTCTCCCAGCTCAGCATTATCAGAGACTAGAGTCCAAGCTTGGAAACTCTGTGATGGGGGGAGCTGGTTGCCTCGCTCTGCACCTTAACATTCACAACAGGAGGACCATCAGCCCATTCCCTGGTGTGACCACCGTGGGGAACCTGAATTCACACTCATCTTTGGCCTGAACCTTCTGCGTTAATCAATGTCCATGGAACTGGGCAGGAAACTAACTCCTTTTTCTGAAAGGCTGTCCTCCAAGGGGATCAATCTCATACAAGTTAACGTTTAGTGCTTCCCTCACAACTCTGATCCCCAAGTTTGCCCTTGCTCCTTCATACCCTGCTCTGTCAGCACTCAGTTTTAGGATGGTCACTGACTTTGTAGGTTATACTAGGAATAATTAGGAATGACCAAGTGTGACTGCCCCGCCCCCCCTTCCCCCCCAATCCTTAGGATAGTCTGCACCCTACAGTGCAGGTAATGTGTACTGAAAACAGAAGAGGCCTTTTGTGAGAGTAGCCTGAGAGATGCACATTACCTAGTCTGGAATATAAAACGAGGCCAGCATACACGGGCCCAGTAAAAGCTAAATAGAAGCTGGGACCCTATATTCAAGCCTTTTCCAGTGACAGGGTGTCCCGTGTTTCCTAGAGAGAGGAAGAGCCATCTCCTAGCTTGATCACCAATCTTTTCCATCTTTCACCTATCACTGCTACAGGTCCATAAGCTGGAGTGAGACCCCAGCATGGCCCAGGGGAGAACTGTAGAGTCTGATCCAGAGGTTACAGCCCACATATCAAACAATTGTGAAATCTTGCCATTTCCCATTGGAAGGAGACTTTGTGATATGTTTGAAGATAGTATCTAAGAATGACAATTCTCTTAGACCAAAGAGAATAGATACAACACTGAATCAAGCTGAATTTATCTATATGAGTGCACTTACTAGCTGTATAAGTTTCACTGGGTATAAAAAACAGAAATGGTTTAACAGTGTAGTTGGGTGATTGGCTTAAATTTTGTTTTGGTGGGAGCCTTCCTGCAATGCCAGAACTTCTCTTTATAACGTGGAAGAACAAATTTAAAAGCTTAGGGCTTTGGGGATGTTGGATTGGATTAATTATATGAAACTCACTCACCCTCTCACTGACTACTAGACCTTCAGAGAGATCAGAGAACACCAGTCACTGTGTCACTGAGACAGTGCCTTAGCAAAAGGTGCACCAGTATTCTTGGTGGTGAGGCCAGGTGTGGTGGTTCATGCCTGTGAGCACTCTGCGAGGCAGAGACAGGAGGATTGCCTGAGGTCAAAAGTTCTAGACCAGCCTGAGCAAAGACAATCCTGTCTCTACTAAAAATAGAAAAAATTAGCTGTGCCTGGTGGAGCACAACTGTAGTCTTAGCTCCTTGGAAGGCTGAAGCAGGAGGATCACTTCAGCCCAGGAGTTTGAGGTTGCTGTGAGCTTGGCTGCTTCCACGGCACTCTAGCCTGGACAACAGAGTGAGACTCTGCCTCAACAACAACAGAAAAAAAACCTGATGGTGACTGTTCTGTGTAGGCTCATTAAGATGCTGGCAGGTGCTGCCTTTGGAATAGGATCTATCACTTCATTGGGAATAATGAGATCCTGGCATGACCTGGGCCAGGTGAAAGCTCGTAACTATCAGAAACAAACTGGACACAATCACCATGAAGAGTAGCAACAGGTGCGGGGTGACAACCAGTGTGCTCTGACCCTGGGAGATGGGTGGTGTTGGATAACTGAACGTTGCGTTCTTAGGAATGAAATAGATGGCAGCATGCTAATATACTTGATCTATGTAGCCAGAAAAATTCTAGGTCTGGAGAGCAGAAAACTTAACTTGGTCACCATAAAAGGAAGTCATGGCCTCTCACATATTTCCCAGATCTAAGCCAATTCAACTGCTTGGAGCCCTTTCAGAGGGAGAGTGGGGCTCTATCAGGAAAGCCCTGGCAGCACTGCGTGCATGTACCATAAATCACCCTCCAAACCTACCCAGAGAGGCCTGCTGTCCTTCACCAGCATGACTGCCTGCTGGGAAAAGACCATGATCCAAATTTGGGGGAATTAATAGATGCTGCTCTGAGCTGATGCTAATCCCTGGGGCCCTGAAAAATTACCATGATTCACCATTGGTTCAGAATGAGGATTTATGGAGGTCAGGCAGCTGGTGGGGTTTGGGGCTGAGATTGTATCACAGTGGGCCCAGTCAGCCTGCAGCCCTGTCCTGTGGTTATATCGTCCATCTTAGGGTGGTTAAAGTAAGCATACTTGGCAACTGCAGAATCCCCACACTTAACTAAAAGGCAGAGTCGAGTGAAAATGGAGCAAAAAAAGATATCCGTCAGAACCTCTTTTCTCATCCATCCTGGTGCCTGGATGCACACAAAGTGACATAGCAGTAGGGCTGGAGTCTATGATAAGTTCAATCACAGGGACTTCTTTTAACAGGGATGATCTGGCCCTTGCCACTGCTGAGTCCCCCCCTCCCCCGCCTGCCCCTTCCCCTGACCAACAGCAGAGGCCAATGTCCCAGAAAGAGCAAATTAGACACGTGTTCAGGATATGCTTTTGTTTTCCATGCCTACAATAAGTTCCCCAGCACCATCATCTGTAGCCCTTATTCAATAGCATAATATTCCATACACTATTCCCTCTGGAAACCAATTTTAAAAAGGAAAAAGGAGCAATTGCTCATGTTCATGGAGTTCACTGGTATTACTACATAGATCATCAGCCAGAAGCAGCTGGCCTGACAGAATGGAGGAATAGATTACTGAAAACCTAGTTCTGGCACCCGCTGGAAGACGACATTCTGTAGTGTTGGGATATGGTCCATCTCTGAACCAGCTCTCAGAGTATTGTGAGCTATTTCTGCCACAGCCATGATACACAGAGAAGTGGCCTCCCTGTTATTCTCAACAAAACTAAGCCCCAACTAGGACTTAAGTTGTTTTTTTTTTTCAAAGAGGAATGTTGTCACCAGAGGACCCAGCACTAGTCCCATCATATTGGAAACTGGGACTGTCACCAACAGGCAAACATGAAAGTTGCTGGCTAGGTGTGGTGGCTCATACCTGTAATCCTAGCACTCTGGGAGGCTGAGGTAGGAGGATTGCTTGAGGTCAGGAGTTTGAAACCAGCCTGATCAGGACAGAGACCTTCTACTAAAAATAGAAAAATTAGCCAGGCATCCAGCTACTTGGGAGGCTGAGACAAGAGGATTGCTTGAGCCCAAGAGTGTGAGGTTGCTGTGAGCTAGGCCATGGCGTTCTATCCTGGGCAACAGAGACTCTTTTCCTCCCCACCCCCCCAAAAAAAAGAAAGAAGGAAATTGATGGGGAAATTGACCTGATTACTGCAGGAAAATTGCGTGGCTGGTACCTTCTGCAAGACATGAGGATCATGTCTAGAACCTCAAGGATTGTCTGGGATATCTCATTACTTCTGTGTCCAATATAAAAGAACTCAGTAAAATCTGCACTATTATAGACTCAGATCTTTCAGTATGAATGTTGTAGTCACCCAGTCAAAGAATCCCAATAAGAAAAAATAAGCAAATAAGGATATTTTTTTAAAAAGGTGCTGGATAATGACAAGGAGATCAGGGAATGGGTGGTAGAAGAGAGAAGTTATAAATATCATCTTTGACCTTGTAATCCATGACAGAAATAAGGATGATAGCAGCATTATATAATACATATGATTATATAAGCCAACTTTTTCCTTTTCTTTCAGATTTCTTCCCTCTATTTTTCCCACTACATTGAACGAGAATTGGTAGTGCTTAACTTTGCAATTTAGTTCATAGGTAACGAATACCACAAGAAATCACGTCCAGGGAAGATTGCAGGATTGCCTATCACCTGAAGAACAGTAAGTCAGATATGATAGCTAACTTTTCTAGGACTTTGTGACTCCCCTTTCTGGGAAGAAGACAACAGTATCTTTTTTTTTTTTTTTTTGCAGGTTTGTTTTTTTTTGGCTGGGGCCAGGTTTGAACCCACCAACTCCAGGGTATGGGGCCAGTGCCCTACTCCTCTGAGCTACAGGTGCCACCTGGACAACAGGATCTTTGTTTGCATGAGAAATAATTGCCTCATGTTAGGCAGAATCATGAAATTGCTATTGTACTGCTTTAAGAATGAATCCTGAATGGCAAAAGGGCTGGACAGTCAAATCTCTGCCCTTCCTGTGCTCTGCACTGTATCACTGTATTTCCCACATTCTTTCTTCCTCTGGCTTCCAGCTAGTGAGAGACACTGGCAGAAGACTGAAGTGCAGACATACAGAAGAAGGTAAATGATTTGTACTCTGCCTCGGGGTGCTGGTAGCTTCCTACAGTGCCAATCTCCAGGTTGCCTGGATGCCCTGTGCTTGACTTTTCAGCCTTTGTTTGTGACCATTTAATTCTCCATATTAAAATTGCCTCTGGTGAAAGATCATGGGTAGTTTCTGTTTTTCTGCCTGACCCTGAATGAAAAAATATATGTATTTCATTATAAACTACTTCAAACTCTTTTGGAAGTAGGCAGGACATTTTAAAATAAAAGATATCAAAATTATCTTAATATTTGAAATTTGTCACAGTCACCTCTTTAAAAAGTCAGTTACTAATTTAATACAATGTAAAAAAGACCTTTCTCCTTATGTAAGCTAAACTGCACTTTAATATAAGATGTGTTGTTATTTACATGAATGTTACTGAGTTTTTCTTGTAATGTGGCAAAGAAATGACCTTTTACATTTTAGTCTCCTTATTTACACAATAAGTATAGATAATTTTTTTGATGGATAAAGTTCTACAAACCTACCCAAAGTAGTCTATTTCCTAAATATTATATTTGACCAAGTTCTAAATCTATTCTTCCAAATATTTGGGTTTTTTTCTCTTTACAATTGCATGTAAAGTTGAAAGTAATCCAGATGTTAGTAATTTGTTTATACGTATTTAACTAATTGGCATTGTTTGGTACAAAATACTTGAAGGCCAAGATGCTTTTCAAATATCTTTATCCTTTGAAGACCAAAGTTGGGCGCTGACAATGCTAAGTGAAAACTTGAGCTGTACAAGGTTCAGTGAACCTAAGAACCTGTACATTTGCACATGGCCCAAAGCTAACGGATGTTTTCACATCTGGCTCTAGATACCAAGCCAACAAAGACTGGGATTTTTTTTTTTTTTATGATTAATTCTACCCTTAATTCTACCCTTGTTGAACATTCCTATTTAATCATGAATTGTATGTAATGGCTTGTGATTTTGACCACATGGCTTCATGGATTACCATATATACTCTAGTATAAGCCAAGTTTTTTCCAGCACAAAATTTGTGCCGAGTTCGGGTTTTTTGGCACAAATTCTGTGCTGAAAAAACGCGGCTTATACTCAAGTATATATGGTACATCACATTGAAATGCAAGAGTGCAGCCAATATATTTGGCCTCTTTATTCTGATTTTTTTTTTACTGATCAAATGAGATAACTAGTCACCAAACAATAACTATACATCCTCCCCCTGCCCCCACCACTTATCCAATTTTAGTGTGCTGATGTTTACTCAAAGGTCCTTGAGGAATTCAGGTGTATTGAAAGAAGAAAACTCCAGTGGCATGACAGTGACTAAACACAAGCCTTTAAGTCAGGAAGACTTGAGCATCTCCAGCCTTGATCCTAGCTGTGTTACCTCAAAGTATTCCTCCATTCCATGAGATAATAATAATAGTACCTGCCATGGAGTTGTAAAGATTAAGTGAGAAAATATATATAAAAAGCTGAGTGGGCGGTGCCTGTGGCTCAAAGGAGTAGGGCGCTGGCCCCATATACCGGAGGTGGTGGGTTCAAACCTAGCACCAGCCAAAAACTGCAAAAAAAAAAAAAAAAAGAGCTGAGTATACTAAATGGCACATAGTGTGTGTTCAGTTAGCTATTACTGTTTTAATACATTTACCAAAACACTTTCTGGCTAGGTGCCCCGTAGCTCAGTGGTTAGGGTGCTGGCCATATGCTCCAGGGCTGGTGGGTTCAAACCCAGCCTGGGCCTGCTAAACAAACAAACAAACAAAAAATAGCTGGCCTTGTGGTGGGCTCCTACAGTCCCAGATACTAGGGAGGCTGAGGTAAGACAATCACTTGAGCCCAAGAGTTTGAGGTTGCTGTGAGCTATGATGCCACAGCACTCTACTGAGGGTGACAAAGTGAGACTCTGCCTCGATTAAAACAAAACAAAACAAAACATACTTTCTCCATATTAGGAAATATTTTCATACAAAATGAAAGGTGGAGAGAACCAGTGACACTTTTGTGGGTCAGTAAACAGTTTTGTTTACCTGTATATATTGTTTTAATTTATTTACTGTGGATGTTAGTACATTTACATGATTCATAACTTAAAAAGCAGTGAAAGGTACACACTGAAAAGATTCCCTCCTACTTCTGTCTGTCAGTTACCCAGTTCTACTCCTCACGAGGCAACCAATATTGGCCAGCACTTTCTGGTGAATCCATCCAAAGATCCATTATGCATATACAAATGTGAATGCTGTCCATCCCCTTCACACAAACAGCAGCATATTATTACACTTTGCCTTTTATTGTACTTGCTATTCTTGCTTCTTAGTATATCATACAGAACCTTTGTAAGTTGGTCCCCCAAGAGACTGTAACAAACTGATTAATATACAGAAGTGGCCAACATCAGGAACTAGGGTTACAATACTGATATGTACATGTGGTGCATGTCTATGAAAATTAGGTCAACTTAAGGAGGTGATCAACTATGGAGGTTCTATTGTATCATCATTTTATATCAATATGGCTGCATAGTATTCCATACTTCATTTAACCTGCTCCTTCCTAACAGAAATTTAAATTATTTCCAGGCTTTTGCTATTATAAATGATGTGACAGCAAATAACTTATGTATGGTGTTTATTACAAATATTTAGCAGGCACACATATGCTATCTATATATCTGTAGGATAAATTCTCTGAAGAAGATCTTCTGGGTAAAAGAGTATGTGTAATTGTAATTTTGACAATTATTTACAAATTGTCCCCCATGGGGTTTGCGTCCTTATACATTCACAAGCAACATATCTGGACATTTAAAATTTTTTGAAACTAGTAACAGACTAAACAAAGATTCAGCGAGCTCCACAGTCCATAAGTCGTTTTGACAGACTCCGAGCTTCACATTCTTTTTTTTTTAGTAATATACTCCATGCAGGAGGAGATCTAAGAGAGATTTCTTTTTGTCCCCATGGCAACACTTACCTACTTTGAAGCCTCAAATTGTTGTTCCTAGGTTACAACAGTAAAAACTCTGAATTAAAACATTCTGCCCACTCCATGCTTTAAATAGAAAAGAGATAAGGAAAATCTACGCAGGAAAACAGTGGTTCAGGTGCTCGAAGATCGTACAATTTAGGCATTTTCTGGATGTGTACTTGGGCTCTATTTTTCTGCTGTGTGAGGCTGTCTTCAGTTTTTCCCTCTGGCTTTTGAGAAAGAGACTCTAATTTGCTTACTGGGGAGCAGGACAGGGGTGAGGTAGTTGCAGGTTTGTTCTTAAATTTTTGCCCCCTCTTTAAGCAGAGAATTTTGCTATTTTCTAGTATGACCCTTATGACTTAAATTGTAATGAACAATGTTTTTTAAAGATTAAAATGTGTGTATTTGTCCGATTTTCTTTTTCATTTCAGTAGTAATCAGAAAAGAAAAATCAACTGCGCCATTAGAAAAATCTCATGGGGTAGAAGTAAACATGTGTACCATCCTTAGTGTTATTAGTTGCAGGAAAAAACGTCCTTCTAAGATGTTTTACTTTGAAAACATCAGAGGCATGTATGTGTGTGTTTCTGACATGTAGGGTCTATATAAAAAACTACCCATCTGCAGAAAGATTCCCTTGGCTGTGTATGCGAATATGTATTTGTTTGCAACAATAAGCAGCCTATGTATAACTGTGTGGCCATCTCCAGAAGAACCGTCTTCTGCCAGTAGGCCAAACCATGGAAGTGTTTAAAACCAAAAGCTTCCATGGGCACACACTAACATTCCTTTCTTTCACAGCATTGACTCTAGTCCTGATTTAGTCGGTGCAGCTGTATAGCACTTTTCAGAGAGAAGGTTTTATCCCCAATGTTTCCTTATTAGTCCAAAATTAATCTTTGAATTGTGGATAACTTTTAGTTTCACATAAAAGAGTAAAGTAAAAGCAAAACTAGTCTATTGTGTGCCAACAATTCAATTATCTGCTCTACTTAAGAACAAAAACTTGACTGATGTAACAAATGTTTGCTTCTCATCTATCTTTTTTTTTAACATTATAAATACAGCTACTGAAATGTCTTCTGACTCAAGTAGTCAATACAGCCCCACTGATCCTTTCAGTATTCTCTTGAGGAGCAGATGTAGAGTTAAAACATGAATGATAGCAAAGAATCACAATTACTTTATTTATATCAACAATAGTCCTTTTAAAAAAAACTAGCAATAAAAACTACAGCTAGTATGTTTTTATGAATAAGTGCTCAAAGTAGCCTAGGAAAAAAAGGGAATTAGTTGGTTCAACTAACATGCCTATAATCTTAGCATGCTCAGAGGCTGAGGCAGGTGGATTGCCTGAGCTCACAGGTTCAAGACCAGCCTGAGCCATAGTGAGACCCCGTCTCTAAACATAGCCATGGGATGTGGTGGGTGCCTGTAGTCCCAGCTACTTGGGAGGCTGAGGAAAGAGAATCACTTGAGCCCAAGAGTTTGAGGTTGCTGTGAGCTGTGATACCACAGTATTCTACCGAGGGTGACAAAGTAAGACTCTGTCAAAAAAAAAAAAAAAGTAATTTTAACTTACGGCATAAAATGTAATAACCCCATCCCCAAAGGTACAGTAATTGTTGAGAAAATGCTACTCTGTGTATCTTTTCTTAATCATAGTAAGCTTAATTTGAAATAGAAATTAAAATGATCTCTTTAGGCATCAAAGATATTTTTTTAAATAAGAATAAGAGAAGATGATTTGGCCAGAGGATAATAAGACAAAGTTATTTGTATATCTGTTTTATATTTTTTTTTAGAAAATAAAACTAGCTTTAAATGGTCACTGCTTTTATTTTAGTACCACGCCCAGGGCTTCTCATCAATGCAAAATAAAGCAGCATCAGAGGCGAGTAAGGCTGAGAGGAGCACATTCCTAACCCTGCCCATCCCATGTGGGCACATCATTGAGAAGACAGATAAAGAGGATCTCTGCCTTGGGTAGATTCAGTACTTTCCCAAAATAAAGTCCTTCCAGTGTCCAAAGTAATGATTATTTTGTACCCTGGGCTCTATCTAATTGTTTATTATTTCTCAACCATTTCTTATAGCTAAAAGTAGAAATATATACAGTATATCTTCAAAGGTCTTCCTTTTAAAATATGATGCATATATTCTACAGGTGAAGCAGCATAGTATAGCAGATAAACTTTGGTGTCAATTAACCCTTGGTTCAAATTCTGTCAAGTCAATTTAATTTCAGTATTCTCATATTTTAAATGGAAATAGTAATACTTCCAAGTGTTACAACTGAATAAGGTAATGTATCCAAAGCACAGTTCCTTAAATACAACAGAGCCTTACCAAGTAGAGGCTATTGCTAATACAGTACGCTATGCAAGTATTTTTCAGGCACTAAATATAGTCAGTCCTCTGTATCCACAAGTTTTAAATCCATGGATTCAACCAACCTCAAGTCAAAAATATTTGGGAAAAAATGACAATACAACAATTTAAAATAACCCAAAATTTAAAAATATGATATAGCAATTATTTACATGGTATTTATATTCGGAGTTATAAGTAACCTTCAGATGATTTAACATATACAGGAGGATGTGTATAGGTTAAATGCTAATGCCATGTTGTTTTATATCACGGACTTGAGTATCCATAGTTTTCATATCTGTGGGGATCCTAGAAGCTGTTCCCCATCTTCCTACCCCAATGTTCCCAAAGGAGGGCCTTTCTATAGTCGGGGAGTTAACAAGACCCCTAAAGGGAAACAGATAACGGCATTTGTAACCCTGTTTAATTCCCATTCATCAATTATTGGCTAACTATGTGCATGGCATGTGCAGATGTGAAGATCATCATCTAACTGCAAGAATAAAATGTATAAATGCAAAATGTAACCTTAAATACCATTAGCTAAAAATGTAAACTTGTGCCATATGAGTGTTCAGGAAAAGGACACAGTATAAAGTAGCAAAGATCAGTGCCCATAAAATGTGCAGAAGGAATAAAGAATGGAAAGAAGAATGTGGTCAAGGGTCCTCAGGAAAGCTAACATTTTAGGACTCTCAATTATAAGTGATAAAAACCTAATTCAAACAAGCGGCTAAGGTGCCAGCCACATATACCTGAGCTGGCGGGTTAAAATCCAGCGTGGGCCTGCCAAACAACAATGACGGCTGCAACAAGAAAAAAAAAGCCAAGTGTTGTGGCGGGCACCTGTAGTCCCAGCTACTTGGAAGGTGGAGGTAGGAGAATCGCTTGAGCCCAGGAGTTGGAAGTTGCTGTGAGCTATGATGCTACCAGCACTCTACCCAGGGCGACAGCTTGAGGCTCTGTCTCAAAAAAAACACAAAACCTAATTCAAAGTAGCTTAGGAAAAAAAAAATGGATTGGTTCAACTGACTAACTGAAGGCACATTCGTGCCTCTCATAATACTAAAACCAGGCATTCTAACTCCAATTTTTTCCCCTCTTTTCTCCTACCGTTGCTTTTCTCTGTGTATCAACTTTATTTTCTCAGACTGACTTTATCAGTCAAAGCTGGAACCACAACCACCAACGGTTCCCAGCTCACATCTTCCCAGCATGGCCAGGGAAGAATGACTCTTGTCTTTAATTTCTAATTCAGAAAATACTAAGCGAAGTGTCTAACAGCCAGACGTGAGTCCTGTACCTAGTCTCCTAACAGGGTGAGCTACTGGTGGTCTCCATTAGAATCACACAACTAGAACAGCAGGTGGGAATGAGAGGGGAGCGGTTCCCTCTGAGGAGGAGTTGCATTCTCCAAAATGAGGGGACCATAGTGCAACAAAAAGATTGATCGTAACACCAAAGCTGAGGTTTAAAAGCTAGCTAAGTCTATACTTGTCTAGTGATAGTGGGAACAGAGTAGAACAAAGGCTAAAAACTTAACTGACAATACATCAAGCGTTTTACAAATTTGACTTCTTCCTTACATTTATGATATGATTACCAGGGACAGAGAATGTTTAATATTTGCTTGGTTATGCATTGGTAATAGATGGTATGAGGCAAAATATAGCAAATGAGTATCCATCAATCATGGTCCAATGAGGAGAAATAAACCAGGCAATAATCTGAACCAAGAAAGTTCCGTATGAAGAAGTATGATCTATAACGGGGGCGGAGTTATGAGGGATTAGCTAGTATGAGGTAACAAGAACTCTAAAGGAAGTATGAATAGCTGATTTAGGGAGTGGCCATGACCCACAGAACTAAGATATGGAACAGAGCCGCAGTACTGCCATCATGTCCTCAGTAGAAGCAATAAGGCCTTAGCTTATGATGGCAGAGGAGTTCACCAAGGAACCACCGGTGTAACCGGCTGGAAGATCACCACTGGAGTGCTGGGGGAACCTGTTTGTGGAGAAATACCTTGCTGCCCACGGTCCACTGCTAAATCACCCAAGTGGTGCCATTAGGAGCTATTTATAGGGAGGTACCACATGCTTTTGACCCCTGGCTACAGCTAACTGCTGCAGGAGCTGGACTCTACATATAACCAGGAAGAGAAACTCCTTTCCCCTCCAGCGTGCCCTTGACACCCTCTACTGACAACATTTAACATCACACCAACTGGCAATGCAAAAAGTCCAGCTTCACTATCGTGGAGCAGGAAGGATGGCTTTGCAGTGGAGTAATTGGCACAGAATATTATGGAATTTTCTTAAATACTCATCTTGAAGAAATGCTATCCGTCAAGCCTTCTCTGCTCTTCTTAACTACAACTTATCTAGAAAAGGAGGGGAGTATATAGTGTCTCAGGGGCTCCACAAATTCGGTAGGTAAGAGGGGACTATTTAAGAATTAAAAAGGGTTGAATGAATGAACATCTTGCCAAAAGAAGAGTTTTTGGCTCAGGATAAATGACTAAAGATGGAGAGCTGGTAGTATCTTTCTTTGATCTTGAAAGTGGTGTGGAAATACAACAGAATTGTCATAATTGACTATGTCCTTAAGTTGACCTGATTTTCATAGACAAGACATGCACCATACCTATATATTAGTACAGTAGGCCCAGTTCCTTATGCTGCCCACTTCCGTATGTTGACCTTTGTTATAATCTTGGGTGGTCAACTTACAGAGGTTCTATGGTAGAGGTTCTAGGAGACCTTGAATTCTGCGAATGCAATAAGAATTACATCTGTGGTTAGAGCACTGGCCACATGTTCTGGGGCTGGTGGGTTTGAACTGGCCCAGGCCTGCTAAACAAATAAACAAACAAACAAAAAAAGTAGCTGAGTGTTGTGGTGGGCACATGTAATCCCAGCTACAAGGGAGGCTGAGGCAAGAGAATAACTTAATCCCAAAATTTGGAGGTTGGTGTGAGCTATGATGGCGCCGCACTTTACTGAGGGTTACAAAGTTTGACTCTGTCTCAATTAAAAAAAAAAAAAAAAAGACTCTGCAATGGTTATTTCATATGGGAATTCATTCAGTGGTATAGGAAGCTTTACATGTTGAAAAACAAGTTCAACATGTAAAGTTGAACTTGCTAAACATGTTGAACACCTGTTCAAACTGAGGTAAACTCAAAAATTGATTAAGAAGATGATTTGGAGCTCAGTGCCTGTAGCAAAGTGGTTACAGCACCAGCCACATGAACTGAGGCTGGCAGGTTTGAACCTGGCCCAGGCCAGCTAAACAACAATGACAATTGCAACAAGAAAATAGCTGGGCGTTGTGGCAGGTACCTTTAGTCCCAGTTGCTTGGAAGGCTGAGGCAGGAGAATTGCTTAACCTCAGCAGTTGGAGGTTGCTGTGAGCTGTGATGACACATCACTCTATTGAGGGTGACAAAAAAAAAATATGGAAAGGAAGCATTAAAACAAGTAGGACGTTCATACCCTGCTACATTTTCCTCATTCTGCTGGCACTATGTTATATTTCTTCTTGGTAATTTATTGTCCACTTTTACTTCCGATTATCTAAGGATAAGATTTTTATAAAAATGGATAATTAGGGGACTGAATATGTTATTTATAAGGTTATGAGTATTTATCCTGGAAGATTATTACACACAAACTTCTGCCAAACTAACCAGCCTAGACATGTTAACTGTTTATACTAATTAAGGAAAGTGAAACCCATGCTAATTGAATGGATTGGGAACACAGTAGATTTTGGCCCAAGAAAATGTTACTCACTTGATAAACATTGAACTTTATAAGGTTATAGTAGATCCAGAGGCAAATACAGTGATACTGCCTTATACCTGGCTTTGCTTTCCGAGGTATTGATTTCCACGTTTTCATAGTACAGTATACCAAGATATTTTGAGAGAGAGACCACATTTACATAACTTTCATTAAGTATATTGTTATGCTTGTTTCATTTTAGTCTTAGTCACTATTGTTAATCTCTTACTGTGCCTGCTTTATAAACTGAACCTTACCATAGGTATGTGTGTACAGGAGAAAACATAATACATAAAGGGTTTGGTACTACCTACAGTTTCAAGCACCCACTGAGTGTCTTGGAATGTATCCCTTGTGAATAAGGGGGGACAAGCATAATAGAATGCATCAATTTTCAGGGCGGCACCTGGGGCTCAGTCGGTAAGGTGCCGGCCCCATATCCCGAGGGTGGCAGGTTTGAACCACCCAGCCAAACTGCAACAACAACAACAAAAATAGCCGGGTGTTGTGGCGGTCACCTGCAGTCCCAGCTACTCAGGAGGCTGAGGCAAGAGAATCACCTAAGTCCCAGGAGTTGGAGGTTGCTGTGAGCTGTGTGATGCCACGGCACTCTACCGAGGGCCATAAAGTAAGACTCTGTCTCTACAAAAAAAAAAAAAAAAATTTTTTTTTTTTTAGTCTTTTTCTGTGTGTGAAACAAGATTGCTTTCTTTTGCTTGGGCTAGAGTACAGCAGCGTCATCATAGGTCAGTGAAACCTTGAACTTTAGTCTCAATCCTCCTGCCTCAGCCTCCAGAGTAGCTGGGAATACAGACACATATCACCATGCTCAGCTAATTTTTCTTATTTTTTGTCTTGATTACCATAGCTTTATAATAAGTTTTGAGTTCAAGAAGTCGGAATACTTCATTCTTGTTCTTTTTCAAGATTGTTTTGGTTATTCTGGGTCTCTTTCATTTCCATGTAAGTGTTAGAATTAGCTTCTCAATTTCTGCAAACAAGGTAGTTAGAATTCTGATGGGGAGTGAGTTGAATTTGTCGATCCATTTGTGTAGTATTACCACCTTAACAATAAGTTTTCTCATCCATGAATGTGTGATATCTTTCCATATGTTTATGTCTTCTTTATTTCGATAATGTTTTATAGTTTTTAATATGTAAATCTTAAATTTGTTAATTTACACCTAAGATTTTATTCTTTTTGATGCTACTGTAAATAGAATTGTTTCTTAAAGCCATTTTGGATTGTTTATTGCTATTGTGTAGAAATACAATTGATTTTTTATTGATCTTATGCAGGGGTGGCGAACACGCGGCTAGAGCCGCATGCGGCTCCCGGCCAAAATGAATTTCGGCTCTTTGCCTCTTATCATTATTTTGTATACTGTGGCTCTTTGCCAAGTTTGGATTTTGTTATGCTGCTTCTGAGGA